>JAVFHW010051910.1:0-10179 GCA_032159205.1 Eurystomus glaucurus suahelicus | reverse complement strand
GAGGGGGTACTTTAAGGACCCAAAAGGGTATAAATGGACTTTTGGTGTGGCAGCTGTGGAGGCCAAAAACAATGACCAGCTGTCTGCCGAGTCTGGCCTTTCAGATGACCCTTCTGCAGTGGGCCTGATGAGGGTGGAAGAACAGCAGGTACCGATTGCTTCTCGTATAGTGCATTGCCGGCAGTACTGAACAAACAGAGACTCTCTGCTCCCCATACATCAGCTCATTCGTCAACTAGAGAGCCAGGGGGTGATCACTAAGACTCGGTCACCTTTCAACAGCCCCGTATGGCCTGTGCAAAAACCCAATGGTGAATGGAGATTAACTGTGGATTACCATGGCCTAAACGAAGTTACACCGCCGAGGAGTGCGGCTGTACCAGACATGCTGGAACTCCAGTATGAACTGGAGTCCAAGGAGGCCAAATGGTATGCCACCATTGATATTGCTAATGCATTTTTCTCCATCCCAATCGCAGCAGAGTGCAGGCTGCAGTTTGCTTTCACCTGGAGGGGCGTGCAGTACATGTGGAATCGATTGCCCCAGGGGTGGAAGCACAGCTCCACCATCTGCCATGGGCTGATCCAAACTGCACTGGAGAAGGCTGGAGCTCCAGAACATTTGCAGTACATCGACGACATCATTGTATGGGGTAATACAGCAGAGGAAGTCTACGAGAAAGGTAAGAAAGTGATTGACATTTTATTGGAAGCTGGCTTTGCCATAAAGAGAAGCAAGGTAAAAGGACCTGCCAGAGAAATCCAGTTCTTGGGAGTTCAATGGCAAGATGGGCGCCGCCACATCCCTCTGGATGTGGTGAATAAGGTAGCAACCATGGTGCAACCCACTAGTAAGAAAGAAACACAAACTTTCTTGGGGATGGTTGGATTTTGGAGGCTGCACATCCCTGGGTACAGTCAGATCGTGAAACCCCTCTATAATGTGACTCGTAAGAAGAACAGTTTTGATTGGGGCCCTGAACAGAAAGCAGCTTTTGATCAAATTAAACAAGAGGTAGTACATGCCATGGCTCTGGGACCTGTCTGAACTGGACCAGACATTAAGAATGTGATTTATACGGCAGCTGGGGACAATGGTCCTATTTGGAGCCTTTGGCAGAAAGCGCCAGGGGAAACTCGAGGTCATCCCCTTGGATTTTGGGGTCGGGGATACAAGGGCTCAGAGGCCAATTACACTCCAACAGAAAAAGAAATCCTGTCTGCCTGTGAAGGAGTTCGAGCTGCCTCAGAAGTGGTTGGCACAGAGGCACAGCTTCTTCTGGCACCCCAACTACCAGTCCTGACCTGAATGTTTAAAGGGCAGGTGGCACCTACACACCATGCCACCGATGCCACCTGGAGTAAGTGGATTGCCCTGATAACCCAGCGAGCTCGATTAGGGAGCATTGATCGCCTTGGCATAGTGGAGGTGATCACAAACTGGCCAGAAGGCACAGACTTTGGTATGCCAGCAGAGACAAAAGCGATCCGTGCCAAGGAAGCCCCACCATATAATGCCCTCTCTGATAGCGAGAAGAATTTTGCTTTGTTCACAGATGGATCTTGCCGCCTTGTAGGAAATCAGCGGAGGTAGAAAGCTGCCGTCTGGAGTCCTACACAACGAGTGGCCGAAGCAAGGGATGGAGAGGGTGAATCCAGTCAGTTCGCAGAGGTAAAAGCCAGCCAGCTGGCCCTGGACATTGCTGAACGGGAGAAGTGGCTGGTACTTTACCTCTACACTGACTCATGGATGGCAGCAAATACCCTATGGGGGTGGCTAACGGCATGGAAGCGGAACAACTGGCAGCACAAAGGGAAACCTATTTGGGCTGCCGACGTGTGGCAAGACATCGCTGCCCGGATGGAGAACCTGAAAGTAAAGGTACGGCATGTAGATGCCCACGTACCCAAAAGCCGGGCTACTGAAGAAGAGCAGCACAACCACCAGGCAGATAGAGCAGCCGAGATCTCCTAAATAGATCTGGACTGGCAACACAGAGGTAACCTGTTCTTAGCACGGTGGGCCCATGACACTTCTGGCCACCAAGGAGGGGATGGGCTTGTGACCGGCAGGTGGATTTAAGTATGGATGCTATTGCACGGGTTATCCATGACTGTGACATATGTGCTGCCATAAAACAAGCCAAGAGAATGAAACCTTTGTGGTATGGAGAGCGGTGGTTGAAATATAAGTTTGGAGAGGCTTGACAGATCGATTACATCACACTTCCTCGAACTCGCCAGGGTAAGCAATATGTGCTAACAATGGTGGAGGCAAGCACTGGATGGTTGGAGACATATGCTGTGCCTCACGCCACTGCCCGTAATACCATTCTGGGCCTTGAAAGGCACGTCCTGTGGTGACATGGAACCCCAGAGAGGATCGAATCAGATAATGGGACCCACTTCAAGAACAACCTTATATGCAACTGGGCCAAAGAGCATGGCATAGAGTGGATATATCACATCCCTTACTATGCGCCAGCCTCAGGAAAAATAGAACGCCACAACGGCTTGTTGAAAACCACCCTGAAAGCGATGGGTGGTGGAACTTTCAAAAATTGGGATAAACATCTGGCACAAGCCACGTGGCTAGTAAATAGCAGAGGATCCATCAACTGAGCTGGTCCTGCCCAGTCAGACCCCTTGCATGTGGTAGAAGGAGACGGAGTCCCTGTTGTTTGTGAGAGAAATTTGTTGGGGAAAACCGTTTGGGTCTCTCCTGACACAGGTGGGGGCAAACCCATCCGTGGGGTTGTCTCTGCGCAAGGGCCTGGACATACTTGGTGGGTCATGCAGGAAAATGGTGAAGTCCACTGTATACCACAAAGAATTTTAAGATTGGCTGAAAGAATGTAAATACAGGAAAGTATCCTATAGGTTATTGTATATAGTTATAAGTCATTGTTGTTCAACGAATATCCTGTAAATTACTGTATATAGTTATAAGTTGTTAAAAGTTTGTTTTTTAGATAGCATCGTGGCATCCAGAAGATCCAGGATGAATCCGCAGCATATGAACATGAACTCTAATGGACTTTGGACCTTTCATAGCAGAGAACTGCTCCTGATTCCGCTCCATTCCTGCCCTGCTGGAACACAACTTTCACTGCTCTGCCCTGAGACTGCTGGGATGGACAAATGACTTCGATCTGGAAAAACGGACCTTTTCCTTTGAACAGAATCAGTTCTTGACTTTATTCTATGGGTGTGGCAGGAAGTGGTATGGAATAAGTGGTGGATTGTTATGGTTTGAGGTTTGGGACCAGGACAGGCAGGGGCTGGACACCCTGAGGGTCCCAAGGGGGAAGCAGTTATTCCCTCCCCCTTCGGATACTGGAGGCAGGAAGTGGTCTCCGGCGCGGGAGGAAGAGAAGCTGGGAGCTGCCCTCTCTCCATGCGGCCAGGAGCCATCTTCTCACCACTCCTCATCCTCCAGTGAATCCGAAGCCATCCAACCTTTGGTTTTGTATTATATTGCATTTATTGTGTTTTCCCCCATCTTTGTACCTATATCTACCTTCCCTTCTTGTTTTCTGTTCCCTGTTAAACAATATATATATCTTTTTGCTAACTTCCAATACAGTGCAAAGTCTCTCTCTCTTTTTTTACTCCTGATCTCCCTTTTTGCCCACCTGTCTGGGGGGCAGAACTAAGGGATAGGGAGGGGGGAGAGCATACATTCTGTTTCTGTGGGGACCTGCTCTGAACCCCTAAACGGACACAGACAACAGGTAAAGCAGAAAAATGTTCTGTGGCTCGAACTCAGTTTTTGTTGCCTGGGGAAAAGCAGGTGATGGCTGTGGAGGTGCTTTTATGCCCTTACAAGGGGAATATATAGGGATCTGATGTATTAGCAGGCAGGCGGTGGTATCTGAGGGTCTCTCTACCAAGGGATTCAGAGGGACATTTTGCTTTTTCCTAGGAACTTTTGTGCTATTCCAGCCTTTGAAAGAATGTATAAGTGATATGAGGGCTCCCACTGTCCAACTACCACCACAGTTTTGTGGGAGTACCTTTCGTGCCATCCCATATCCATACAACCAATACATTCCTGTAGGAGCTCCCCACCAGCCATGCTGAGGGCTGGGGATTGGACCCCTCCCTGACCATTGTGGCCAAAGCAGGGTGATACTCCAATTGCAATTAGGACAATTACCTAAATCTACCTGTTCCCTGTATGATGGGTTTCTAGGAAGTAGTACACATTTGGCCTCCCCTTCTGTGTGTCTGAAAGATATGGGAATGTTCTTCTTTTGATTGTCCTCAGTAAAACTGGGGTTTATCCAGAAATTATTCCAATGGTTCCAAGTTTCCCTAGGCAAAGGAACCCCTCTGGGCTTTAACTCAGGTAAACTATGTTTTGCCATTCTAGACATACCCCGCATTCCTGCGTTTGGGGATCTTGAGAAACCAAGTGCATAATTTTCCACTGGGTATTAACTTCCCACCCACTTCCATCATAGCCCCTCCCCATAGAAAACATCATTATGAACATCGCAACTGCAAGGAAAGGGGTCCTTTGCGTTTGACAGTCCGTGAGTCATCAAGAGACTTCTTCACCTTCGTGTAATGGATCCACGCAGGTAATTCTTTGATCTTGATTGCAGTAAAGGTGGTCAGCAGAATGTGGTAGGGTGCACTCCACTTTTCTTCCAACGGTAGCACTGAAACCATTTTGAGATATACCCAATCCCCTGGTTTAAAAGTGTGAATGGGCTGGTCCAGGCCCCTTGCCCTGGTTCCCAGAACTGTTTTATTTATGCTATCCAATTGCCTTCCCAATGTTATCAAATATTGGTACAAGTAATTCTCTCTCAATTGACTCATATCTTCCCCCTTAAGTTGAGATTGATATGGTCTGCCATACAAAATCTCTAAAGGACTTAGATTCTCTTTAGACCTGGGTTTAACCCTGAGTAAAGACAAGGGAAGTGCTTGGTACCAATGCAAATTAGACTCTTGACAGATTTTAGCCATTTGTTGCTTAATTAGATGATTCACTTTTTCCACTTGCCCACTCGCTTGTGGCCATTATGGCATGTGCAATTGCCAATTAATTCCCAATATTCTGCTAATTTGTTGTACCACTTGGGCACAGAAATGTGTTCCTCTATCAGATGATATTACTGCAGGCACCCCAAATCAAAGTATGATTTCTTTTAAAAGAGCTTTGATAACTTCCCTTGCCTTATTCATTCTGCATGGGAAAGCTTCTGGCCAACCTGAGAATGTATCAGTTAAAACCAATAGATACCGATACCTTCCTTTTCTTGGGAGTTCGGAGAAATCTAGTTGCCAATGTGGGACAGGAATGTTTCCCTTTCCAGTAGTCCCAATTTGTATTTTATTTGTAATATTTGGATTGTTCCTCAGACAAATTTCACACAGTTATGTAACCTGCTTCACAATGGTGTACAGGTTTTGACCCACTATCCCTTTAGTTAAACTTTTGTATAAAGCATCTGCTCCCCAATAAGTCTTTGTGGTGAACTGACCCATATATTAAGAACTTCTGCCTTATTAAAACAGCAAACATAGGACTATAACCCCCATGAGTCATTGCTAAAGTCCTCCAGGAAACGGAAACCGGAAGTGGGAAGTCATGTGACACTGACTATAAAGACCCACGAATAACCCGAAACTTTTTCTTTTCCTCCTGTGCGATGTGGAGAACACATTGTCATGCCTTGGAGAACCACTGGGCCATGTCCTTCCCCCCGCCCCGTTGTTGTACCAGATGTGAGGTGAAATGGGTACCATTGTCAGATTGAATATTTGTAGGTTTAGGTAGAACCCCAAAAACCTTTTCTAGAAAACATACCATGTTTTCCCCTTCTGCCTTAGAGACAGCTTCAGCACAAGTTAAGCCTGATACCACCTCTACCATCACAATGATATATTGTTTGTTCCCTGATTTGCAGAAGGGCCCTATGTAGTCTATTTGCCACGTGGACCACAAGGGTTTACCTTCCCTAATATGCAAAGTGTCAGATGTTAGGGGGTGTTCTCCTAACCTGATTTTGCACGTCACATTCAGAAATGATAGTTTTACACTGTTCATGAGTTACAGGCCACCCACAGATTTGTGCCTCTCTGTATAGATCAAAGATTCCCGAATGACCTCTTTTACAATGAAGCCATTCAAGTTATCATTTTCATTCTTGTTGTTCTCCTGTGACAATGGCAGTTCTTATGTCCACTATGTTGATTTTAGCAAGTTCATCAACATAGTTATTCCATTTACTTGCATCATTTTTCATGTTGTCCTGATGTGCAGGGATCCACCCTACATGGAAATTAGGATTTTCCTTAGCAATGTTCAATATCTGTTGGCATTTCTCTTTTTGCCAAACTGGTACCCCGTTAATTTCCCAATTGTTCTGTTCCCAAAAGGTTATCCATTCCACACAGCCTTTATAGAGCGAAAAAGAGTCTGTGTAAATGTACACAGTGTCCTTAGAGTTTCTTTCCCTCTTAAAGACATTTAAAACAGCGACTAATTCCCCCACCTTTGCACTACCATCGTCGCGATTTATTATCTGCTCCCCTGTAGAAGGTTTAATCGCAGCGGATTTAAACGACCAAGATTTGGCCTCCCTTCAAGCTGAGGCATCTGTAAACCAGGCATTGTTCATATCAGTGTTGTATTTCGGGGCTTCCTTGATAGGACTGGGAGTTTTTACGACCAAGTCTTTTTCCTCTGTAGATTCAAGCTGTTCCTGGATTTGCAGTTGTTTATCCGGACCTTCTTCAAGTTTGAATAATGTAGAATAATATTCAATTTGACTATACCATTTTCTGATAGTACCCCTTTGAGATATTCCCTCTGGAGGAGCTCTTCCTGATCCACCTGGTTAGCCACCTTAAAGGGGCCCTGTAAAATTACTTTTTGTTTTTTAATGATTTTATTGACTTCTGTCAATGCGGTGCATACCGTTAACAAGTCCTTTTCCAGAATGGAATACTGTTTTTCTGTGTCTTTAAAAGATTGCAAATAAAAACCAGTTGGTCGGGTACTCCCGTTAGGTTCCTGATGCCAAAAATGATACGATAAGGCACTGGCTGAAAACCCCCATTCTATTACTATTAGATCCTCTGGGTGAAGAGGTCCCAGAGTTTGAAAAGTCTGTGCCTCCAACAATAATAGTCCCAGGGCTTCATCATGAGATTTTTCCCATTCCCAATGATGACGTTTCTTCAGTAGATCATAAAGAGGACATGCTATGACTGAAAAGTCTGGTACGTGTTTCCTCCAATACTGAAGAGTCCCCAGTATTTTTTGTAATTCCTTTTTGTTTGATGGTATTTTTATTTGATCCAAATGTGATAAAGTATCTGAAGGAATATTCCATGTTCCCCCTTTCCACCTTATACCTCAGAATGTCACTTCTTGAGATGGGGGTTGCCTTTTCTCTTCAGGTATTTCAATCTGCATTTTTGTTAAATGTTTGATTATAGCATCATATACTGTTTTCACCTCATCTTTGTTCTGTCCTCCTACCAGCACGTCATCTATATACTGGTAGATTTTAACTTTAGGATTGTTCTTGACTTCTGGAATATTTTCCAGTTCACATGCAAGTGCATGGTGGGCTAGTGTATCCTTGGGGCAACCTTATAAAGGTGTGTTGCACCCCATCCCAGGTAAAAGCAAAATACTTTTGATCCTCAGGATCAATAGGGATTTGGAAAAACATGTCTTTTCTATCTAGGGAGGCCAGCACTGGATGTGCTGCTTCCTGGATTTCTAATATTAAATTGGCCAGATTTGGTACTGCAGCCACAAGTCCTTCTGTATCGGCATTTAATTTTCTGTAATCCACTGTCAATCTCCATTTACCCGTTGGCTTTCTAACAGGCCAGATTGGAGAATTGAAGGGTGAGTGACAAAGTATAATCACCCCCTTTTCCTTTAGATCATCAATTACTTCTCTAATACCATCCCTGGCTGGAACTGGGATGGAATATCACAGAATCACAGAATCACAGTGATCTTGGTTATTCTGCTTTGTGGGAGATGCGGAGCACACTGTAATAATCTTATCTTATGTGGCCACGTGCCAAAATTCCAGCAACGGCCATTCTCATCTCTCCATACTCGGCCCGTGAGAATGTCCAGCCCCAACAGGTTGTGAGGAAAATCCCCCACAACCATCTCTGTCTGAACTGGGCTGTCCTCCCCCGGGAGATGCAAGGTGACTTTAGCTGTGTTTTGTAAAACAGAGTTCCCGAAAACTCCGCTTACATATATTGGTTTTGAGGATAGGGTAACACCACAGTATTCGGCCTCCTCAGCCCTCAATGTAGAAATCTGTGCTCCCGTATCTGCCACAAATGTTACAGGATACCGTTTTGGACTGACAGCACATGTGTGTTGGTTTAGTAAGAGCTGTGACGTGGCCGGAGCCGCGTGGCCGCGCCGCTCCCTGCCCCCTCCCCTCTGCCGCGGGTTGCAGACAGAGAAAGAAAAAAAAGGTTTAAAAGTGCCTTTTTGAGTTGAGATAAGGAAGGTTTAATATATAAGAAAACAACATATAATAAGTACTTGCAGTTAACAAAAAAAACCCAATGGTAACAGTGAGAAAAGAGCAATACGAAAAAAAATTGATACCACGGCACAGCGACGGACCAGCTCACCGAAAACAGCCAAACGGGAACGGCCCCCCCCCCTGGAACTGGCCCCAGGGCATGACATCAGCATGGTATAGAATAACCTGGCTCCACACAAAATTAACCCTGTCCTGGCCAAACCAGGACAACATGTTGATTCCAGATCCCCTTCTTCATTATGCACTAATCTCAATATATTTTGCCAATCTTTTGGTGGCCTGGGAAGTTTAGGATTTAATTGGGTATTATCAGTTCGTGAAGTATTTTCATTCCCTGCATTGCTCCTCTGTGTTTTTCCCCTCCTCCGTTGCCCCTTGGACTTACTATTCTTGGCAGGAGGAAGGTGATCTAGTTTCCCGAAGTACCCGAAGTACTCGGAGCGTTTGAAACACTGGATCTCTCCTGTGATCTTCCCCTAGATCTGGACCTTGGCTTATTGTCTGTGGATTGTGCCATCAGTTCTGAGATTTTTTGTCGGTATCAGTTAATTATCTCCTGCAGTTGACTACACGAATTATTGCGAGTCAAAATGCTCTCTAAAACCCCCAGGTGCCGAGCCTCTTCCTTAAGCTTAGCCAGGGCCTGTCCCACAGCACGCGACATAGACTGCGTACCAAAATGCTGGCTCCTAGGAGGGCTCCTGGCCATTCTCTTTTGTCTATCTCTGTTCACCACAGTCCAGTCACCCCATGGTCTCTCCTGCTTCCTAGAAAAAGGGGGGCTCTGGCGTGGTCTAATAATGATATAATAGAAATAATTATTAATATAAGAAATAGAAATAGGATATTAACATGAGAAGTAGAATAGGAGAAATCATCACACTAACCAATATGAAGCGCTTGAAGGAAAACAGGCTAAATTGCTAACAGGAAATAGCTAACAGGATGAGCCTTGGTACTCTAACAAAGGGACTATGGATTTACTAACCAAGGAGGCTAAAACAGATAAGAAAGACTAACATATGCAGAGACATTTCCAGTCATAAAGAACAGAACTGACGGATACAAAGTAACGTATATCACAAACTTATCAGTAGAAGAATGACTAGTGAGGAAAAACAGATGTTTACCAAGGACAAGAGCTGACCAGGACAGGCTCAATTCTGCAAAACTTGCCAAATCACCACGTTCCAGGCAAGAGGTGCAAAGTACATTATGAGGAAGACCCACGGCCTTCCTCCCAGAGACCACCGCCTGCGTCTCGAAGACCCCTGCCCGCAATTACCAGGAGGAACTGCCCAAGTGCAGGACTGATAAGCTAATTATAATATGAAGCGAGGAAAGGTGGGTTTAGGTAATAAATATGCCTAGGTGTCATTTAGATATATAGTGTTTTACTGTATAAATATGAGATAGTTTGCCACTTTGGGTATGCATGTTTGTGGTGGAGTGATCCCCCGTGCATCTGCGTGCAATAAACATACCTCCTTTATAACCTTCTGGGTTATAGAGTCTGTTTCCGCACGTCAATAATCTCCTCATCCCATGAGAGTTTAGCCACCGGCCTGGCAGTAGAGGGCTGTCCTGGTTTGAAGGACAGGTGTCTCCCAGGGAAGGCAGGAACCTC
>JAVFHW010051899.1:0-22487 GCA_032159205.1 Eurystomus glaucurus suahelicus | reverse complement strand
AACGCCTTGGTTTAAATCATATTTAAAGACTTATGACATGAACAGAGGATGTTAAATTTGTTTGACCTTTACTTTGGTGAAAGTATGTGAAAAGAACCTAAGTGCTTATTATGTTTACCAAGATTTTTGTATGATGTAGTTTATGACTGTTTAATGATGGCAGGACAAATAAAATGATCCTATCTCAAATAACTGTGTTGGGTAGTTTGTTTAGAATAATTAAACTGCAGATTTTCTAATGGAATTGAGGTAACTGCCCTAAGCCACAGATTTATTGTACTTCATGTGTAGCTGAAGTTGTAAAATAGTTGCTGTGTTACCAAAGAGTACAAGTAGGGTACAAGTTTATAGGTTTGTACTACGTGGTGGTAAGGCCAAAACTTCACTACTGGTCAGAAAATACAGTGGGAAGCTGACCTAATTCTGGAATACTCGCATTTAAAATGTGTGATTCCTTATTTTAAAAGTATATCCATTTTTATACGTAGATCTGCTTCTGAGCACAAACTGCTACAGCATTCATATAACAACTGTTCCCTCAGCAGCTCTGTGTCAAGTGAGAACTTGCCTATATTTGAAGTTATTATTACAGAGTTATTTTAGGCTGGAAAATTTGTTCAAGGAAGTTACTAAACTCCCTTTTTAAAAAATGTACATTAATTTGTGAGTCTCAAACTGTAAAAAACAAACTGACCCATCCCATCTCCACCTGTAAATGTGCACAGTCACAATTTTAAGTACTTGTTTGTTTATTAATGCTGCTAGCAGTTCAAAGGAACTATCAAAGGTGAATTGCTTTGGCCTGTAGAAAATTTAAGTCCTAGCACAGAAGGTCAGGACACTGCAGGATGCCTGGAAAAAGGAACTGAAATTTCTGGTTGTGCTGCAGGCAGCATACCCCTGCCCTACAGCTCTTCCATTCTGACAGTGCAGACTGCATGGCAAGAGCAGGACCAACCAAAAAAATACACCTTCTCAAGTTTAGAGACCAGAGAAGCAACTAACCTTACTAGAATTTTATTTCTAGTAAGTCCTGCAGTCTCTCTGCAGTCATGTCATTTTCACACAGCCAGCTGTGCGAGCTCTGCTGCCCCGATGGCACATCCTTACAGGGGTTCGCTAATAACTAGAGACCCTGTAGTGCAGCTGTCATAACAGTAATGACTGTGCTTTTCTTCCAAGTTATCAGTGACTTTTTAGCAATGTTACTGTTATACTTTATTTCTAACCATAAAAAAACCCCACAAACAACTTCAGAACCAGAATTTCGACTAACTTCCAAAATACTGGTTTACTTTGATAAATTAATGGGAATAAGATTAAATTAAAATGCCAGGATGAGTACGGGTGTTAACCTTGTTGTGATCAATCACTCTACAATTGCCATTATCTTACTCTTGAAAGGTCTTTTCCAGACTGGATCAGGATGAGTAACAGATGCCAAGATTTTTGTTGGATTTAGCCAAATCCTATGATCTATGAATTTTGCCTGTTTACTATGACCTAGACTCTCAGTTTCACAATGCTGTGGGCACATAGTCAAAGGGGCATCTGAAGCCCACTGTTGGCTGTGTTGTGCCAGGCCTCACCAAGACTAATGATGCCTTTTGATCTATATCATTATGGTCAGATTGCACAGAAAATTTGAGACACGCTGAAAACATTTAGCTAAATGTGTAATTAATCGAGCCTAGCTGTACTGACGAAGCCACCAAACTTCAGTATACAGATGAACAACAGCAAGGAGATCTAATCAACTAAACTTAGTCATGACTTAGTCGAAAGTGGCCAATGCTTCCTGTTGGAGCTACATTAAAGTATACTGGGAACATCTAAAACTACATAGCCACAAAAAATGAACAACAAACAGTTACACTGGGTCACGCCAAGATCTCCCTAGCCCATTATTTTCTGTTTGGCAGCAACTGGTAGTAAACATGAGGAACAGCATAAAACAGGGTAAGTAGTAGTGATGCAATCCCCAGATTATTCTCATTTACAACTCAAAGTGCTTATCAGAGTGCTTTGATTACTCAGGTTTTGCATGTCTCAGTACACACAGGGCATCTGTAAATTTTCAGAACAACCCCCAGCAGTCACAGCCGGCTGCGCTGGGTTTAACAACCCAGTGTGGGAAGAAGCCTTTCCCAGAGTTGCTTCTCAGCTTGCTGTGTATTGGCTTCATCGGATGCTCCTGCTTCTTCTGTGAGAAGTGATGAACAGTTGCCACCTCATCAGTCTTCACTCATTATTTTTCTAGACCTCTGCTATCTTTTCTGTGCCAAAGAGTTGTGGGATTTATTTTTTTCTCAATAGGAAAGCCGCTGTATACCTCTTTTTTTATTTTAGCTTTCATTAGCCTTTGTAGTTTTTTGCAAGGTGTTTCTCAAACTATTTGTAGCTTGCCAAAGTTGATCATCCTTGCTGTACCTTATGTGATACAGCTTGCTTTTCAAACAATGCTTTTTGAGTTAAATAACTTGTCTGATCCAGTTCAGTTTGCTTCCTTTCAGATTTTTAGTCTTTTTGGCATAGATGGCCTGTGTTTGCTTTGAGACTCTGCTGTCACCTGTACCCATCTAATCTGTGAAGACTTTCGGCCACATCTCTTTTAATGAGATAAAACTCATTTTTATGCATGTCTCTTCTTTGAAATTAAGCACAGTAAAGGGGATTTTTTTCTGTCTGGTAGGTAGCAAAGCTGTTGAATTCATATTATGTTGCAGTTCCTGTTGTTCCAGTCTACATCTTTCTTTTTATAACTGTCATCACTGAATTGAGTTCCTTTGACTGCACTGGAATCAGAGCTGGTAAAACTATCCTCATCTCCCGGGTAGAAAAGTCACTTGAGATACTTCTATTGATTGACATCAAGAAGTACCTGATATTTTAGCTCTGAGGTTTAGGTCATATGGGTAATTTAGGTGGGAAGTAAAGTCTGCAAAAGTTCTTGAGCAGCAAGAAAACTTTTAATGACTTCTCCATCCAGAATTCTTCATTAATAGTGTAAAATCCCTAATTTCAAAATGCCAGCTTTCTTAGTAGATTACATGGTATATGTGAGAAGACTGTTTACCTAAAGAAAGTTCCTGTTTAAGAACTTCACACAAGGGTCAAGTTGCATTGATTTATTTCTACTCCCCAAGTCCACATTACAAATAGCACATTTTAGACTTCAAGAAACAAAGGCAAATAGCCAAATTCACCCATCAAGTGTCTATAAAAGGTATGGATCAAATGGCAACAAAAGTAGCAAAGATCAAAATGTGTATTAGTTTCTATCTTACCAAAGTGGTTTGAGCTTGTTTACCTCTTGTTTTATGAAAATAACCTGAACAGAAAAAAATGCCAGTAGCCTAACAGGCTACATACAAACACACTTCAGTGATATGTCACTGAATGACCAGCCAATTACAAAGATGGGTATTTGCAAAACCCTTTTTTTTTTTTTTAAGGGGCCAGTTTTTTCAACCAAGACGCATCATAGAGCAAGGGTTTTCAAGACTTTTCCCTCCAGTATTTCAGATGAGTGAAATGTGTTGCTTCAAGGGGGAAAAAACTGCAGAACAATGTCACTGCACTTTATTGTACCACTCAATTTTTATGCTTGGGCAAGTCAGCGTTATCATTCAACATAAACTTAATTAGAAACAAAGTTATCTGAAAATTAGGAAACTTGATTTAGGCCAGTTCCTGACTTGAGTGGAGTATCTGCCTGAGTAAGGAACACAGGATATGGCCCGCTGCTTGAAGGAATCTTATTTTCTCCAGCACGTAGTTAACCAAGGAATCCCATTTCAGTTATTCTAAAGAGTTGCTTCTAAGATCACAATTAAAATTAGCCAGTATGAAGCTCACCAAAAGTTTGATCCTCTTAAATAAACTCTCTAATGAACCACACAAATTCACACTAACAGCGAAGGCAGACTAACAGTGTGTATCTTTTGTACAAAAAAAATCCACCATAAAAAAGAGCAATCGTATCCAGATTTGATTGTGAAATCTGCCAATTGTACTATACAGTACATTTACTTGCAAAAAAAAAAAGAAAATCATAGTATGTTGGGTTTTTTTTAATTCCTAATACTTGAAATGTTTAAGGATACTGCAGAGTCACTATACATATTGCACTTCTCTGGTCAGCTGGGCTACTACGCTTCCTGGCAAAAACATCCAAGTACATCTACTGAGTAAAACAGCATTTTTCTAATCCAAAAAAGGAACTGAATTTCTTTCCTGCAGCTTTCATTAGAACTGTAACAATATTCTTTGCAGGCTCTTTTAGATTTTGTTTCTGAAGGATTACTGTGTTACTTGTTACAGAATCCATATTTAATTAAAAAAAAAAAAAATCACCAAAACTCAAGGTAATGAAGAGTTTTAACATACAGTGCACTATCTTCCTTCAGCCACAAACAAAATGAAGACAACACAAGTCGTTAATACAGTTACACTTAGGCTTCAGGTTACTGTCGCTTTAAAAATAGTTCACTTCAATGGCAAGTTACGAATTTTTCAAAGCAAACAAAACCAGTAATGAACTATTTGTTTTGAGTGGATAGTATTAATCTTTTGCAGCTTGGTTTAGCTTTTGATTCCTTACACTGAAAAATCTTAGTAAATTTGCTCCAGCGTCAGAGAAAATGATGCAGTTTTAGAGAAAAAGCTTTCAAAATGCTTGACACAAACAAGCTATTTATTCTTCAAGTTCTTTGTCAAAGATGTTACTAAAACCTTCTGTCCATTTCATGAACGCAGCAAAGATCCCAGGATGTCTTGAGTCAAAGTGGTCCATAAAGAAGTTCTTTGGAATGTCTTAAGATTGGCTATAACTAGAGTTCTGGCTACCATTTGGACCCTGTTCTCCTTCACTGTTTGGAAGAAAAAAAAAAAGAAGAAAAAAAAAAGTGTTTTCAAAAAGAAGCATGCCTTCACATTTTTGTCCTTTTTTTTTTAAATTAAAAAATACAGTATTCTGAAAGTAGCAAAAACCTTTTGAAGGAAAATACTTCAACACATATGCACATAGATTAAGATATTCTGCTCGGTTTCATAAAAACTGCAAAGGTTGTTCTCAGCATGCATAAATAACTTCAGTGGATTTATTTGAATAATAATTTTAATACATCCCCATGCAGCTGCCTGCTGAATCTACTTCTGGAGTCAACATTTCAAAGTTCACACTACCTAAGCACGTGCACAGAAATTGGCATGTACCGATTCCCAACAGTGATATTTAATCACAGTAATTAAATACGACATCAAGCAGGCCCAGTTCCAACAAGCCTGGTCCAGCCACGGAGCCTCACACCGCGACTCCTTACATTTCGTAAGCTGTACCGATCACATTCTTATCACGTTAACACCCCCCGTAAAACAGACAACAATCTGCGTCTCACTCACTCCTGAACAATGAGACTGGCTGTAATAGAAAGGTCTGTGCTGTAAAAACACGTGCTATACCTCAAATTAAACATTTATTAATTCTTGTGATAGCAGTGCAGTTTTTCCATAGGAAAGGTGCATTAAGGATGTACAGTACCTGTTTGGAGGTGGTTTTGGTTTAGGCATTTTACTAAGAATAGTAGCCATCTCTTTCCTCTCATCAAAGTTCTTCCACTGCTCATACAGCTTCAGAATAACCCTGATTATTTCTAAAATCTGATTAGAAAGAGAAGGGATCCTAAGGTCAGACACAATAGTGATTTTATCTTTGTCACAGTCAGTTTAACTGTGTAATTAATTAAACACGCCCCAAACTGAAATGGAGCGGCACAATTTTCATATGATAAACTCACATTTAATCTGGTCTCACAATCAACCATTTCTATTATTAGGGGATTTTTTATTTAATCGTGAATGGGAGCCTGAACAGAATACTTTCCCTCCTGTTCAACTGTATATACCACTTCTCCTCCCCTGCAAGTTAAATAGCTTTTTAAAAATTTATTTATTTCCAGCTGCTGCCCCAGCTTGTAACTGTGCTATTGGGAAAACATGGACCGCTGGCAGCATAACTGCAGCTGGATGACCATGGATTACCAATATAGTAACTGAGGATTCTCAATGCTCTATGCACAGCAGAGGCACAGTGGGGGAAAAAAAGAAGCCCAAAACCACAAAACATTGGTCTGAATTCTTTCCTTCCAAGAAATAAAGAGCCAAGGAGTGTCTAAATAATAATAATAATAATAATTATATATTCTTATATGGATATAATAAGAATTGTTGATCTCTCATATTCCACTTCTCGAAGTGTAAGCATTCTCTACCAGGTTGGACATTTTCTATCTACCACACCTCAACTACCTCGATTTCCTGTTAAATTTCTAGTGCAATACTCCATGTAAAAGGTGGATAATGCTTGGTTCATAATTTGTTTCATCATTCTCTAAATTAATAAAGTAGACTTCTTTCTTCTTTTCAATACGTGGACTTTCATTAAGTGCTAGAACAATATATATCCTTGAAACAAAGTCCTAGTTGGCTGCGAGGTCCCTGGCGTTAATGTAAAAAAATCAAGCTTAGATTGTATCACTGGCATGAGAACCAAGACATGTAAACATTCAAACATGTTCAGGATCAAGCTTATGTTAACCTTATCTGTCAAATGTAGGTTGTTTCTCCTCTGCTGCCAATTTATTATCACCCTGCTTTTACATGCATGACAGCATAATTCAGAGCTTTTGATGCAGCACAGCATCCACACTGTGCTTAAATTTGAAGATGAATCCTGGAATACAAATACAATGCCAGGATATCATTGGTGGGATAAGGGGCAATGCCAAGGGCACGGAGGGCAATGGTGCATCTCATCCATAATATGCTATTTAATTCCAGACTGAAAAATATGTGCAGAGTGAAACAGTGGGATAAGGAAAATGAGCACGAGTTTGGCTTGCTTGCTGGAGCTAAACAGAGAATAAAATCAACCTAAAGAAGGCTAACTGGTGAACAAGTCTTATGAGGAACAGCTGAGGGAACTGGGGCTGTTTAGTCTGGAGAAGGCTGAGGGGAGACCTTATCACTCTCTACAACTGCCTTAAAAGAGGTTGTAGAGAGATGGTGCTGGTCTCTTCTCACAAGTAACAAGTGATAGGACAAGAGGAAATGGCCTCAAGTTGGTGCCAGGGGAGGTTTAGGCTGGTCATTAGGAAAAATTTATTCACTGAAAGGTTTATTGAGCACTGGAACAGGCTGCCCAGGAAAGTAGTTGAATCCCATCCCTGGATGTGTTTAAAAGCCACGTAGATGTGGTGCTTAGTGACATGGTTCAGCAGTGGACTTGGCAGAGTAGGGTTATGGTTGGAGTAGATTATGTTAAAGGTCTCTTCCAACCTAAATGATTCTATGATTCTAAAAAGTAAAAGGAACTAATGAAGATGAAGAACATTATTGGTATGAGAACAACTGCACCTTTGAACCTGATAAATTTATGAAGGGGATTATTTGACATAGAGTTTGCAATAGCAGGGACCTCAAAGTGAATGATCTTGCTGTCCCACTGTTTAATGCTGACTGAAGTCACAGTCCTGGTCATCCTAAAACCATCAAGAATGTTTGATGCTCTGCTATACTACAAACACTTTTAAGGACAACATGAGAACAGTACGTAGGCATGATGCTGAAAGGCAAATTAGAAAAATCACAAGCACTAGAGTTTAAAAGTCAAACTCTGCTGGCAATCTTGAATGACGAAAAATATTGGGAATTCTTTTTCTGGCAAAAAATGCAAAAGATATTGGGTTTGTATTTCCACCTGAAAAATGTCAACACCAGCAATGCTTTGCTGTTACACAATGATTCTGTCTTGACTTTCAGAGCAGGGTGGTAACCGAATGACCTGAGACTGTCTCCCTCCCCAAGAGATCTACTTAATTTCAACAGCACCTAACACAGGATCACTGAATGAAGTTGAAATCAGTACAGCAGACGTGTAAGACAGTAGATTTATAACCACGACTACCATTTCTGGTCAGTCTTTAACAGGTGGTGGGAATTAAAAACAGAGTACCTTTTCCATATCAACAGATAGCTCAGCAAACCATTGCCTTGCATCCTTCTGCTGGACAACACAGGCCACGTGTAGGCAAGCTGCAAAGAACAAGTGACATGGATACTGAACAAACACCCACTCTTGATACAGTCAGAAATATTATATTTTTTATAAACACTGTCCAGTTCAATACAGAAAACTTGGGATTAATTATCTGATTTTTCTTCAAGGCTTCTTCAGTTGCAAGGGTATACTGTCAGAACTGCATGAAACGCAAACTGAAGCAGGGAAGGGAACATCTCACAGAATACATCCATCTTAATGAGTGCACATCTCATCCATTTAAACATGACAAGAGACATTACTTGTGTTACTTACCTAAAGCTATCATGAAAGGAGGGTACAGCAGACAAAGATCAGTTCTATATGTGTCATTCACTATCCTCCTGTGGAAAAAAGAACTTGTAAGTATTGCCCTATTTACCTTTCGACCATATGACTTCAAAAACTGCTGTAAGCTTATAAATATTTTGTCAGTTTCCCAGATTGTAGAAGCAGTGAGGCTGCAGGGCAGAACAGCAAGGGGAGAGATCTCTTCCCCTGTAAAAATATCTTAAAGCTTTTCATTTTTTTTCCTTGTAAGTCATAGCAGAAGTTTATTTGGAAGCACTATTCTAGTACCATAAGTGTCCTGCTGCGGAGGATGTTGACATACATCATAAAATAATTATCCCTGTTCCACAAATAAGTAAGGGCAAGCATAGAAGTAGTATTTTTACTGTCTTTCTGTACTTGAGAAGTAGTTCAAGAATAGGAGTTCTGCTAACACAGCTAAAACCCCCCACATACTGCTCCTACCTCCTATGACAAGACACAACAGAAAGCCCATGATAGAAAAAGATCACCTCTACTCAGTCACCATTCAGCAGTGTAAGTAGAGCTAGTCTAAAAATAAAAATTAGACCACTGCAAAGTAAAATCACTACAGGGTTAAAGACAGAATAAGCTAAATTAGGGAGGTACACCTGCACAAGTTAACTAGGGCATCCTTTCTATTCAAATATAGCTGAGCCTGCTTTTGCTTAACCACCTTTGAAGCATTACTGTTAAACACTTGCTTTCTTGCTGAAAGGAGGCACTATTGTTAATCATCATCTTCATTACCATGCGAGAGGTAGCAGCATGTCTTCTTGGCCCATATCTTGCACATATTGGAGCAAAGGTCTATAAGGATGATATACTATCAAACAGCAGTCCTAGGAAAAATGTCATCAGGATAAAAGTTAAATTACCATACAGAATGTCTTGTCAGTTCCTATTAAAAACACTTGGTTTACAAGTCAATTACTGATTGTTTTTTTAAGTAGCATTCTGACACCTAACCCTGCTCTAATGAGGGCAGTGCTCTCTCTAGAATACCATTACAGAGCATGGTTGCCAGTCTGTCAATGTCCTTCCCCTAAGAGACAGAGAAAGCCACATCTGCTGCACACTGAAACCTCATTTGCTTACAAACCCGTAATTCCCACTTGGAAATACAAAACCCTGCCAGAAAACAGTCTGTCCCTAAATACCATACATGTAAAGCATGCCAAAATAACTGACACTCATTTGGAAAGAAAAGGAGAAAGGAGAAATGAGAAAGGAGAAAGGTGAAAGGAAAAAGGAGAAAAAAAATCCACTGCTCCCAAATCCCCTCTTTTCAGGCCCAAGTTGGTGTAAACAGGAAGGAATAACTCTCTCACTGAAAGCGGATGGCTACATGGATACTACAGGGAAAAGCCGCATGAAGTTACATGTGCTGAACACTGAAGTGAGATACAGTTATTATACATATTATATATTGCACAGCATACTGGAAAAATAAGTTAATCCCCAAAATGTAATTTCTTGAAAATGCAGTTACTTGTGACAAAACTCAAGAGTTACTGCCATGTATAGCAGAGGTATCAAGGACTAAACCTAAACAAGGTATCTAGAAAGAGATTATAACAACTGTAGGCACAAACAAAATCTTTGATCCGACCTCCTGTGTCCCATTCCCAAAATATATCCTTTCTCAGTTGCTGCCTAACTCACCAGGCTCCTCCCTGGGTTCCCTCTCCTTCTCTCTGCACTTGAGCAGAACGACTCAAGTAGAGTGAGCTCGGTGCCTAACCCATCCAAGTCCAACATATATGCAGAAATTAGGCACCACTTTACCTAAGACCCCTAAGAAGCCTGGGCTGCCCTAGAAAACACAGCCATGGGACAGCAACTCTTACAAAAAGCGTGTACTGCGCCTTTCTTTGAAAGTGCCTGGAAGTAAATGCCACGCTGAGCTCCCTTCATCCAACAGCCTAATAGTTACAGCACCATCTCAGACAATGGCAGGCCCTGGATTCAGTTTCTTCCTCTCAGGATTCAAACCCACATCTCATTTCCCAGAAGACTATCAGGCTACAGGCTAGCCTGAGTGGGATACTACCCACACCTTCTGCTGAAGCTGGGAAGTATTCTTCCAAGCAACAAGAGGGCATAGAAAGAATGCGAGTCTTGACTGGCCATTTATCTGGGGAAATAAGGACATTGGCATCCCTGTCTCTGCATCAGAACTTATATACCTTCCTTTTAGAAACAGAAGCAGTTCTGGAAACAGAACTTATGCTCTTCCCAACAGTGCCCTAGCCCCTAGGATGCAGAGCCATGCACATTCCTTTTCCCACAATCTGCCCTCTTTCTCTTGAGAGGTCCAGCTTCAACACAAGGAGGTGAGAATGTCTTCACTCAGCCCAGATGACAGCACAGTAATTATGGTGCTCTGCTGAAAATGTAAATGTTAAATAACCAAAACCACAGAATAATGCATCCTTCATAGCACAAAATTAAAAGTACTCTTCATCAGTAAAAAGTAAACTGAGGTAACAATAAAAATACTAAAAAAACCCACAACCCACACCAAAAAGCCCACCTACCATTAGTTCTAGGAGATAGAATTCACATTCTAGTATCTGCAAAGAAATAAAATCATAGTTAAACAGCAGCACCTTTGAGACAGCAGAAATAATTAACTGGCATCCAATTTAACATCATGAATGCACAGGAATTCTCAACACATATTTCCAAACCAAACAAAAGTCAAATTAATATTTATCATTGCCTCACAACCTCACACCCTCAGCAAGTTTGCAGATGATACCAAGCTGCGGGGTGCAGTTGATACGCCTGAGGGACGGGATGCCATCCAGAAGGACCTGGACAGGCTGGAAAGGTGGGCCCAGATGAACCTTATGAGGTTCAGCAAGGCCAAGTGCAGGGTCCTGCACCTGAGCTGGGGCAACCAGCATTATCAGTATAGGCTGGGAGAGGACATACTGGAGAGCAGCCCTGTGGAAAGGGACTTGGGGGTGCTGGTGGATGAAAACCTGGAAATAAGCCACCAGTGTGAAAAGGCAGCCCAGAAGGCCAATCACATCCTAGGCTGCATCAAGAGAACTGTGGCCAGCAGATCAAGAGAGGTGATTCTGTCCCTTTACTCTGCCCTGGTGAGACCTCACCTGGAGTACTGCATCCAGTTCTGGAGCCCCCAGCACAAGAAAGATGTGGATGTATTGGAGCGTGTCCAGAGGAGGGCCACCAAAATAATCAGGGGAATGGAGCATCTCTCATATGAAGACAGGCTGAGGGAGTTGGGGCTGTTCAGCCTGGAGAAGAGAAGGCTCCGAGGGGACCTTATACTGACCTTCCAGTACCTGAAGGGGGCCTACAGGAAGGCAGGGGAAGGTCTATTCACAAGGGTTTGTAGTGATAGGACAAGAAGTAATGGTTTTAAGCTAGGAAAAGATAGGTTTAGGTTGGATATTAGAAAAAAGTTCTTTAGCATGAGGGTCATAGAGCACTGGCACGGGCTGCCCAGAGAGGTGGTGGAGGCCCTATCCCTGGAGACATTCAAGGTCAGGCTCCATGAGGCTCTGAGTAACCTGACCTAGGTAGATGTCCCTACTTGTGTAGGGAGGTTGGACTAGATGACCTCTAGAGGCCCCTTCCAGCCTGAAACATTCTGTGATTCTATGATTACAAATTAAGCCCAGTCATAATGACAATGCCTTTAAACATTTTGGATAAGGTTTAGTATGAAAGACTACTTCATTGGCAGTACTTGTATGATTTGTTTCAACATCTGGCAGCAGCGAATTGTTCCTAGTGTATAAACCACATAATAGCAACAGAGAAGTCCTTTTGTAAGTTAGAGCCTCTTTATCAGGCCACTAACATGCCAAATGGCCTTTCAAAGTATTTTCAGATTTAATTTCATATGAAATAGTCTGTCCAATAGTAGGAATTAAATCAGCTTTCATTTTCGATAGAGGTAGTGACATATTCGTGATATCAAGGAAAAGACTAGACTGCTTTGCTACAGGAAAGCAGTACTCCAAAATATATTTCCATTTGCTTTTATCTGTAAAATAGTCATGCAACTTTATTGCAAGGTCTCAGATCTTTCATATTCTGATATACAATTTGGCTTTCTAGATTGGGTGAAAAGCAAACCAACAAAATGTAGTATTTGTCACAGTCAATCTAAAGATAGTTAGACTGTCTAACTTTCAAAATACTATAGCAGTTTCAAGAAAAAATACAGAATTTCTCAGCAATTTGACTGAGAATGCCTTGAAAACCACTGGTAAATAAAAATTTTGAACAATAAAAATTATTTTTCAAAAGCCATTACATTTTACAGGCAAAAATGAAACTGCTCTCTGTAAGCCAACTTTTTCTTGTGCAATGTTGGAAGCATTTCAGGTGCAAGGGCCATTTATCTTCCCTGGAGCAATGTATTTGTAAACAAGAACATAAAAAAAAAGTTAAATCTCTTTTATCATCATACTATAGAAAAATCACTACTTCAGCCACCCAGTCACATCACTTCTCTTCATAGCATGCCTGTCAACAATTTAAGGAAAGGAGGTTATGTAAGATTTATTACTTTTAAAAGTAACTTTCCCAATAATAGATCCAAAACTAATTATGAGCAACCTGACATATGGGTGTGAAAATATTTATTTCTTAGAATTCAAAAGACAGGATTTCCTGCTACAAATTATTTGGTTTTTGATTTATTTGATCAAGTTGTATTTCAAGCAGAATACTCACATGGTTCATCCTATAAGGAAACTCCTTCGGAAAGGCATATGAAAACCTAGTTTTCACTACAGTAAAGAGAAATCAGTATGTTAAAAATTAATGTTAAACATTATCTTAAAATTAATACTTTTAATTCTTTCCCTTTCTATTAATTCATCTGTACAGATTCATTGGCTTCAAATCCAATGCAGAACTGCTTGCAGTACAAAAGGTTCATATTTGAAAGAGAAAACTTATTATAGTTATAACATTTAAGATCCTGGAAGGGAAAGAGAAATACACCTGAAACCCAGATAGGCACAGGTACTCAGCCAGGCACTTGTCTGCTGCTTTGGGCACTATTAAATCTTCTGGTTAACCACCAACTAGCTTAGGAGCACCTAGCTTTCCACAAGTTATCACTCACAGAGCTATGTACATACTGATGTCACTCCAAATCTGGTGATCTCTTCAGGATCTCAGTTCCAACACTAAATCCAAATGGAATTTTCACGTGGGATTTTTTACATAGCCTTGGTCTTCCAGCATGCAAGATTTTAAACCACGTAATGAAGTCTTAGAAAAGCAAGACGGAGGGCAGGGTGAGGGAGCTCAGCCAAGAGATCTTATATGTCCACAGTGCAAAGATTCTGGATATGCAAAAAATAAGTTCAAATTCAAAGCAAGAAGTCAATTCACCACACTGTAGATCAATGTCCTAGGTGCTGGATTTTCAGACATTTTGAGGCTGTTTCTCTCCTTGAGAGAGACACCTAAACATCTGCTTAGGCATATGATATGATTCAAGATACTTGCCTCCAAGAGAATGTTCAAATATATCTTCGGTTTTCTAGCTTATGATGATCCCCAATTTAGAAACCTAATTATCTTCAAGCATTTTACAAGAAGAACAGGTATAAATAGTGCACTGATAACAGGTATAAATAGTGCACTGTTAAGAATTACATCAAGCTGCAAAACCAGAGTGATCTCAGAATGCTGAGCAAATTAAAATTTAAGAGTACTTCAGGAGGTGGATTTGAGATTTGTGCAAGTGAAACATTTTAAAAATCTATTTTAAGTCCCTGTCCTCCAAGGAAAACACGTAACATTTAACATTCTGGAAGTGAACAGTATTCCTTATATTAATGACAGATAGTATATAATGAATTGATACTACTTCCATAAAATCGGTATGCCATTCACTTTGATGAACAGATTGTATCAGTTCTCTGGACTGAAGTCTTCAAAATTTAGACCTATGGTGGACTTTGCTAGAAAATCTGCTGTAGGACAACAAGGCTAGGCTACTGGTTGGAAATTTTAATTATTTCAATACAGAGGAGAATGAATAAAACATGTTTCGCAAGAAGCATGCAAGCTGAAGAGCTACGTAGTAAAAAAATAAACCGCTATGAGCTGGAAGATAGGGGAACAAAACATTATTCCCACAAAGCAAGCTGCCGACACAACCATGTGGAGCTGTCCTTTTGGTGAGTTGTGGAAACAGAGTAAAAAGCTTTCGAAGAGGCTGCCAGAAACCAGTCTGACATTATCTTCCTTACAAAGGAAGAATGCATTACTAACTTCATGTTTCTACCTAACTAAATGCAAACAAATCTTTTGAATCAATAACTATTACACTAGTCACCCGTTTCGATGGCTTTCTTTTACTTGTCTCACCTCATCTTCCTTTGCCTTTTGTATGAAGACCTCCAAAACAATTGCTGTGTGCTACTGAAGCAATTCTGGCAGAGGAAGACCAGGTAGAGTAAGAGACAGAAACACTAGGAGAAAGCCTCTTGCCTTTTGTCCCCACTTCCATGAAACACAGAGTACTTATCAGGGCAGGCAGGGCTTCTGCGTCTGAAGGAAGAACTGGGGGGAAAATCCGCAGGATTCTGAAACTTGGGATTTTCAGAAATAGCACGTCTCAGGACTAGAAATCCAAGTAAAATCAGCTACTGCGTATTTACCAAAATCCATCTAGCTTTCTCACTGATGCATCAAAACTGCTACATAGATCTGTGCTTTGAGATGCTACTGATGTAAAAATAGCAACTCTTACTACTAAATCCAGTACTGGTCTTGGTCATGCTGGCACTGAAGATGTGTTTCAGTTCCTGGTGGTAGAACTGTCATATGGCCAGCCCCATGGACTGATACACTTATTGCATGTGGAGGCTACAGATGCAGCCAGTCACCTGTCCCCTGAACAGCTAAGAGGGATTTTGAAAGCGCTGACCTACATTTTGAAGAGCACAGCCAGGAATTGCCTACTGAGAGCAGCTGGACCTTCTGGGTCAAATTATAGCATTCAGTTAAGGAAGCCATCACTTTAAGGCCTTGATGGATGAGATGCAAGTTACAGGAACTGGGAAATATAAGGCAAGTGGGAAAGATAAGAGAATTAAGTAACCGCAGCATGATTTTATTGTATTTATTTGTGAACAATATATAGGTTATAAAATGTATTTTTAGAAATAAATATCATGTGCAAAGACTAGTTTTATGATTGGGGGAAAAGAGGATTTTAAAAAATTAGAAGGTATACAGCCTAACAAAAATTCTGAAAACAGGTAGTTCCACAGAGCCTTGCCTTTTATAAAACAGACCAATAAAGCTCTAAGTTTCCAATTCTATCTTTGAGTAGTTCAGTACTCAATTTACTATTTGAGACTGCTTATAAACCTCAATAGTTCAACTTTATTACTTTGGGTTTATTTATGCTTGGCATAAGTTCCAAGCAGAATCAACCAAAACTAACAAAGAAAGGACCCTTCTGTTCCTGTATTTAGAAACAGAAGTTATTTATCCTAAATGGCTTTAACTGGCTCCTAGCAGTCAATCTCCATGACTTGATAAAAAGCTGCCCTTTAAAAACAAGCAAACAAAAAAACCACACAAAGAAAACACTGGATCTCCCTATAGAGATACCTAACTACCACTATAATGAAAATTACTGATACTTACATACAGAAGTAGCAGCAGAAATTAACCTTGTATTTGAAACAACACCGAATTCCTGAAGAAAAAGAATGGTAAATGAGGTGAACCACCTGAAATACCACATACTCACACTGTTAACAAATTAAAATAATCGCTTCTTACTAAACTGGGCTTCTTTATGCAGTATTTCTTTTTTTTTTCCCCCACCCCTTTTTCTTTATTTTTTTTCTTAAGGTGAACAAGGTAAACTCTTAGGTAAAGAGTTTTTTTTCATTGATTAGTTACTTTTGAGTTGTGAGGAACAGTAAACATTTATGAAAGGTACTAAAACCACAAAAGCTCAGTTAGCTAACACTCCACATGTAAATTAGACAAGAGGGCTTCAAGAGGGTATGCTGTTTTTCCTTAACCCATTTGGAGAGAAAACTGCCTTCAGAAATCTGTCATTAACTTCATTTTTAAATTGTTTCCACGAAGCCTTAGCTTCCCTGCTGGGACAGTCAGCAAGCTGAAAATTTTCCGTATATAGTGGTCTTTTAGAGAAGTGCATAGCTGAATCATTCCTGCTATAGCTGCCCTCTAAAGCTGCAGAAGTTTTAGCGTCAGGAAGGCCGCACAAACTTCTAGCATTTGTTCTAAAATACAGTGTACATCTGTATATACACACTATATGTCTGTACTTTCTTAAAGGTTTAATTAACAGGTGGATTAAAACACACTCTCTCCTTTCCTTCATATCTTCCAAACACTGAAAGGTATCACAGTATTTGTACATACAACAGTATCATATATAGACACTGGCTCAATAGGACTGCTTCTACCGTTCCCTATGTATTTGAGTTCCTTCTGTAAAATTTATTCATGCTGATATATCACAAATTGGCCAAATTGGTTTTTTTTTCTATTATGCAGACATTTATCATACACTGCTCAACAGCTGAAAAACTTATTGCATTACAGAGGAGTAAGAGCAGCACGCAGCTGATGCAAACTCTTGGCCACATTCAAAGTGGACTTTTTATGGTGGAGGCATGGAGCCTTCTTACCACTATCCCTGATGGGTCAGGTCCTTACAGTAATTTCTCAAAGACAATGCATGCGCTACAACATACTTTTAATTCAAGTAATGAAAGTGTGGTAAACTCTGAGGATACCTCACTATATGAAAGGGAAAAGGATAATTAGTACAAAATTTCAAATTATGTTATATCAAGTTTGAGTAAACATAAATAAGGAAAAACACCAGAAAGAAGACACTGAACAATTTAAGATATAGTGTATGCAAATACACTGTATCACAGTGAAACAGCCATTTAAAATACTCTTTCCAATTTTCAGTGGCCCTTCAGGGTTAGTAACTCGGACAAAATTGTGAAAGATCAAATACTAAATAACATGTTTGAAGGCCTTCTCTGTTTCCTTTTCTTCAATGCTATAGAAATCTATACAAAAAATGAGAAGGTTTCAAGCCCCAAAGCATGAAGAATGACAAAAAAATTTAAAAGTCCTAAACGTTTTCTCTCTTTCATACATCACATAATTTTACATTAAAAAATTGTAATACTTCATACCTCTACTTTGGATGCCAAAAACACACACGTAGGAGCCATTAATACTGGATCTATACTTTTTAGGGAATATCTGAAATGTTATAACAAAATTATAATATGTTGCTTCATACACGTAGAACGATTAATCTATTAAGAGCACCACACTTCCTTTTGAAAAAGCAAAGCTTAAGTTAACTTTATTAGCATAACAGCTTTACACCATCCAGAAAACAAAAGTGGCACTGTTTTTAATATAGAACTGCATTTTAAAAGGGCTACCAAAATGTGCCTAGCAAATGTTTTATTCTCGTACCATCATAGTAAACAGTCCTACCTGGCATAGAATCTCTTGAAGTAGACTGTAGCAGTGGCAATAACTTGTTGTCTTAATTTAAGATGTTCACCTAAAGCCTGGATAACTTAAAAAAAAATGAACAAAAACTTGAGTTGAGTTTTTACAACAGTCTGACACCAAATAGCAAAGGATCTCAGAACATGACTAGTGCTGGGGATTCTAAGGAGCAGCAGCACAGTCCTCTCCCTCAGTTCGGATACGTTGTTCTGGTGAGACAACATGTTGCTGTAAACCTACAGACCTGCAGGCGAAGAAGAAGCACTGCATCCTGAATCTTGTGGACACCTTCAAAAAGGGAAAGGTAACTTGACTTCATTGTGTACAAAGTGAGTATGACCTTTAAGAAGATGATAACACAAATCTCAGAAGGATAAAGCTTGCATATTCCATTTTAGAGCAAAACAAATTCAAGCATTTAAAATATAAGCCTGTGGCTTTTCAGTGCCAGGCAAAATGGATGGTTTTTTTCAAACAACTAAAGCTGCCAACATAAACATGGTCATTAAATTTGGCAGAGGCAGCAGGTGTTAAAAAAATGACATATTTAGTCTAGGGAGAGGGGGTGGGAGACCAGAGCATGCAGTCAGCTGCTCCATCACAGTGGTCCTCTGCCAGTTGGCCAAGAAACAACCCTGGTGTCATCTGTGCAGGTAGCTCTTGTTTGGCCTCCCAGGCAAAGGAAAGGTGCCAAGCAAATTAGATGCATGAGGCTGGGATTAAGCGCAGGGGTTGGATATAGAGAATGGCACAGCAAAACATAAGGTTGTTACTTGTTATTTTTCCCATACTTCTTTGAGGCCACCATTCCAAGCAAGGCTTGGCTGTGCTAAGAGTCTGTCTTCTTTTTTTTCCTACCTCACCAGAAGTGTCCAAAACAATTTAAAATACATTTAAGTACATATTTAAAATATGTACAGCAAGATCAAGACTGCAGTCACTGATGGGAAAAGCAAAAATTCTGTTACCAGTCATCGCTAAATTCTTAGACTCTACCTAAGGACATAAGTCCAGATTTTTTCCCCCCACGTTCTTATCCCATATCCCTTGGGAGCAGTCAGTACTCTCACTTTTAACGAGTATCACAGTATTTTCAACAGACAAGTATCACGGACATTGTTGGCTAGAAAAGGGCCGAGTGAGGAGAAAACCTTGCTGAATGGCACTGATGATCGGCAACTTCTTTATCCCCCCCCAGCAAAGGTAACTAATGTCACTCCCTATGATTACCCAAAGCAACAGTAAATCCCTGCCTGTGTCCTATCACACTTTTCCCAAAGAGAAGAATGCTAAATTGAGACTAGCTTGCCAGTGACAGCAGGATAAGCAATACTGCCAGAAAGGAGGTTAAGCCTGGAATGCAGTATCTGTATAAATATTAAAATGTTTACCAGCGTATCTTGGGAGGTATAAAAGGATTTTTCCCTTTGATTTGACCATGGGGCTAAAAAGCTGTCCTACTACTAGGGCATCACAAAAATTCAAGTATTAAGCTAAACAGAATTCTCCAAATATGTTTCTCACTCCCCTGGGATTTTCAGGAATGGTTAGGCCATCTGCTGTCAGAGGAAAATCAAGTCTGGTTTAGGGAAAAAAATGGACAAGAGCCTAGAGAGACTTAATGAAATGGAAGCTTGTGTATGCTGGAAAAAAGCCCAATTCTTATAATTTTTTTAATATATATTTTAAAATATATTATTGGATTATTTATTCCCTGATGTTTACAAAGTAAGTGGCTTTGGTGAGATTTTTAAATAAAAACAGTTTTATATCTGAATATCTTGAGTAGCCTGTAACACAAATGCTACAGCTTCTGCCCTAAAACAGAAATGGAAATCAATGCACTTTTCAACCAAAAACTCTATTATAAAGACTTAGTGATCCAAAGAGATAAATTTCCTTTCTCAAACTATTTAAGAAGATTATAGTTTTCTTCCTCTACAGTATTAACATTCTGAGTAGTTGTGCATGGCCATACAATCTGTTGGTGATCTCCTGCACTTGTTTTCTAGCAAGGAGGTGGCAGAAAACCCTCTTTCCAGGCAATTTTTTGGTTGCTTTACAGAACAACCATCTCCTGGGCAGACATATGGTGAATGTGACAAGCTGGGGCCAAGACATATCCCTACCCAGGTAATGCAGGAGGTGGGAGAGGAGAGGGGAAGGACGCTCTATAAACCCAAAGCAGGGTCCCTATTCAGAGGCAGGTGATGATACAACACGTAGCAAGGGCCTGAACACAGCAAGCTCTGCCAGGGCTCCCATCAGTACAGAGCGGCCCCTGACTGTCCTCCCCACAAAGGTGCCCTTCTTTGCTGCAGAAAGGGTGAAAGCCCAGCACCACCCTCCCCTCCAGGGCAGGCCATGTTCATACATGCACAAGGGAGATGCTGGCAGAGCTCTTCTGTAGCTGCCGCGGGTCACACACTGAACCTTCAGGGCAGGCAAGGAGTGCCAAGGAGCGTGAGAACCAAAACTGAAACCACCTCGTCTACTTTATAAATCTTTGTTTACTCAAGAAAAATACTGAAGTGAAGCATTTTTAAAAAGCGTATTTCAGAATTCAAATAATACTAGTGAAAATTAGCATAGAAATACCGTTTTAGAAATATCAGTACCCTGTTTTCTCTTTTGCATTATGAAGCTATGATATTTTGTCTTAACCTCAAGAAATTTCAGGAACTGATCAAATAGGTAAATCATTGCTAGTTTGATTTCCTGGTGCTGTAGAAGTGACAACACAGATGTATCCACAGCAATCAGATTTGAAGCATATGCCATTATTATAAAAATAGCTCAGCTAAGAGAGAAGCTGGGTTAAGTATCTTTCACACATACTGTTCCAGCACTGACGCAAGATCTTTCAGTGGCCTTGGGAAAGTCAGTTAATTTCTCTGTCTCGAGTCTGGCCAGATAACTGAAAAAATAAGCATTCTATACTTTAAAGGTCTGCTGTGAAAAATATTTAGAGCTGTCTGCAAACAACCTATTACTAAGCAATACCCTTTGCTTAGGAATTTTTTTTTTTTTTTTAATGCTGAACAATTGCACAGAAAAGAGTTTAAGTGCCTGCGTAATCTGATATGCTCCAGTGTGGCCATTCATATGGTTAAATGCTTCTCCGGATCAAGCAAGTCTTAGATAATGTCACAGACAAGCCCCAAACTCTTTGGGAGAGCAGGCTGCCTGCCAAAAGCTCTCAGAAGCTTGTAGACAATTTGAGAGCCACTCAGTGCTGGGGAATAAGTCACAAGGCAAGACACAGGCTGTGGTGCAGGTTTCAAAGAACGTAACTGAATACAAATAACAGGTTTCCAAACTTTGCTGTTTAACAGGGCCGCACAGATCAGCTAAAGTACTTACCACAGCCTAAGAAACCACCAAAAGTCCGGTCTGAGTATTAACGCTTGACACTGAGCCTTTCATACGCTAGCTTAGTACTTTCTGCTTGCCTCTCCTCCTTTCATGTTCTTTGCAAGATCCTCTTGAAAACAAGAAAATGTATGATGCCTTGTCCCATCACAGGTTAAAATGTTATATATGCAGTGAATTTGCCTGTAAGTTCTCCTAAAATTGTGTTAATATGACTAGCAAATTATGATGTAATTGATATTCCAGCTCTTTGTTAAAATAGTTTGTGAAAGTATATGTACTATCACAACTGAAGCATTACTCTCTCTAAGCAATTCAAACTTGCATTTAGACATGGCAGATACTGTACAGATTTTACAGCAGAAATAAAAATAAAACAGTTTTACCATTAGTAAAAAATATCTGTAGTTTCCAATATTCTTCTTCAGTCAGAAATTTCAAGTCTTTCTGGCGTTCCTTCAGTAGGTCTTGTTTATCCAAAATCCATTGTAAACTAAAGGAAGATAAAATTATTTCAGCAACTCTTGGTCGACATTGTATCAAGTGACTCCTGTACAACAGCTGCATGTCAGAGCAAGGGGGCAAGCGACTGTTAACCAAACCACTGACAATCTTCTTGAGCAAACGGAACAGGTTTCACTGGCACAAGTTGTCCAGGGGGGCTGTGGGTGCTCCATTCCTGGAGGTGTTCAAGGCCAGGTTGGATGGGGCCTTGAGCAACCTGGTCTAGTGGGAGGTGTCCCTGCCATGGCAGGGGGTTGGAACTAGATGAGCTTTGAGGTCACTTCCAACCCAAACCACTCTATGATTCTATGAATGCTCACTGGGGTTTTCAAAGTCAGACATCTGAAAAAGAAAACCACTAACTAGCAGGGACTAAGATTAGCCTTCACTGACAGTAAACTGACGTGGCTGTACAGCTCTTACGTGCTGTTACTCGCAAGGCTTATGTCATATTTAGCACATCACGGGCATCCATTTAAATTTAAACCAGGACTCGCCCAGCACGACGTACGCTAACGCAGCTCAGCCCCGGCTGCCCTGACGCTGGGGCCGAATACTTCGCACCCCGCGGGCCGCTGCTGCCGTCCGCACTCCGCCGCCTGAGGCCAGGGCAGCGGGGGCACGGACACGGGCAGCGGGGACACGGGCACGGGCAGCGGGG
>JAVFHW010051890.1:0-13942 GCA_032159205.1 Eurystomus glaucurus suahelicus | reverse complement strand
GCTTTTTTTTCAACCCCACATAATATAACTTCTCTCCCACAAAAAAAAAAAAAAAAAAACTATGGGATGCATGTTTTTATTGATATTTTTGGTATCTCCCTTTATACTAGGACAGTTGTATGCATGTATTTAAAGATCTAAAAAAAAAGAAAAAAAGCCCAGAAAAGCCCAGAAATGCTAAGATAATAGTTAAATAATCTATTAAAGGTTTTGTCTTAGAATGAAATGAAAGGAGTTATAGTAGGAATCTGGAAAGTATCTCCTCATTGTTTTTGTAAAATAAGATTTCCCATTCATTTTAATGGTTTCCTCTCACTAAATGTTTAGCCCTGTATTCCAATGCTGTTAGATGAAGAGAACAAATGACCTAGTCAATTTTCAAATACATTAGTGAAACTCATCCCTGTAGAAAATGGTATTTCTGTATAGTTACAATGGAAATCAAAGTACATTGTCAAGTTTATATCTGAGATCATTTCATACCTATAGAGGCTCTATATTGGCCTGAATTCATAAAAGGAACATAATTAAATGTAGCCTTAAAAAGTAAATAGATTACAGAAGTCACTACATAAGTAAATGTAGAACAGAGTTAAGCAATGACTTCTAGAAGACTGTCAATGTGATATTTTATAAAAGTCTACCCGTGCCAATGACTAACACATTGTAACAAGGTAATGAAATTGTTTTATAGCAAATAAGGATAATACTGAAAATTCTACTATGATGGAGAAATGTTAAATTAAACCTAGACACTTCACTGTAGACTTAGCTACGTAAAGTCTACAGTATGTCTCAGCTTGCTGTGTTTACTATGATTTTCATGCAGCAAATCAAAAGTATTTTTACAGAAAAACAAAACAAAAATATCATTGGTATTTGAAGTATAATTTTTATAGATGTCTTACCTATTTTCACTTAACCAAGAGCATATATCTTTGAGTACCTAACAATCGAAGCAATAAAGGGTCTGCCATCAGTCTTCTTCATAAAAATAATGAGTTAAACACAGGAAACCACCTACTTTGCAGTAACATGCTCTCTGTGAGGTGGGAGGCTGTGCTGGTTCTGGCTGGGATAGAGTTAATTTTCTTCATAGTGGCTAGTATGAGACTATGTTTTGGATTTGTGCTGGAAACAGCATAAATTTTATTGCTGAGTGGTGCTTACACATCATCAAGGCCTTTTCTGCTTCTTACGCTATCCCACCAGCAAGTAGGCTGGGAGTGCACAAGAAGCTGGGAAGGGACACAGCCAGGACAGATGACCCCAAATGACTAAAGACATATTCCACACTGTATGACATTATGCTCAGCGATAAAACTAGGAGGAAGGTTGGCCAGGGATCCGTGGCTCAGGGATTGGCTGGGCATTGTGAGTTGGTGGTGAGCAATTGTTTTAATTTGCATTACTTGTCTTTCTTGTCTTTTATTTCTCTCTCTTTATTATTTTCTTTTTCATTACACTATTGTTACTAGTATTAGTATTATTATTATTGTTATTGTATTTCAATTATTAAACAGTTCTTATCTCAACCAATGAATTTCCTCACTTTTATCCTTACAATTCTCTTCTCCCTCATCCTGCTGGGGGGCAGTGCCTGTGTTGCCAGCTGGGATTAAACAACAGAAGCCTAATGGAAAGGTATTAATTACTTTGCAGGGTGTCTAATTTTATTTCTATTATTCAGAATTAAACATATTTTTCACCTTCAACTGGAAATTAAATGTGATGGGAAGTTTAATAACCTTGTACATGAAAGTCTTAATAACTTCAGAGAGAAGATAGCATGTATGATGATACGAGTAGCTTGAACTTGTTACTAATGTTCCACAACTATGTTTAATCCTTCATCCTTATCAGAGAGTCACAGTTGCTGCTCCCCATGTACCCAGCTGACCTTTTCCTGTGAAACTATGAAAGTGTTGCTTAAAGAAGGTTGAAGTTCTGACATTCTTCAGCAGTGGAATGGGAAACTGGACAAAAGCCAACTCACTTTCATGCAGCCTATTGATGCTACTTGTTTTTTCTCCCCCAAATGTCTTTCTAAATGGCAAAACATATTTTGCTGCATCAGAAAACTGTCCTATACTGAGAAGCTCAATCTGCTCACATTAATAAAAATGACATCAAGCAATGACTTGATAAGACTTACCTCAGTGGGAGAGATTGGTCCACACTATGCCCATTACTGACACTTGAAATGATGTATTTTCTAAGTAAGAATAAGACTCATGTTTTCAAAATATTGTGCAATGAAGTATTAAAAATCCTTCCAGCTCCTGGACTTTTTATTATACAAACCGAATGTCTTTATGTCAGTTATGATACCTGTAATGGAGTTCTGCAGTCTGTATTATACAAGAGGAAGGACTCTGATCTAATAAGATTGTATCATGTAGTCACTTCCTGTAACTAAATATGTTTGTGAGAAATGTATCATGATCACAAGTATTTATTGCTGACCACTGCAGTTTTCTTTGTGTCTCAGTAATTTCCATGTGACAATGGTCAGAAATGACTTAATCTACAATGCTTGTGTTTTTCTGTATTAGCGTTCTTCTGTGCTGTGAAAAATGTATTTGATACTTTAATTCTAAGCATATGGGTGGGCTTTTTTTTTTTTTTCCCTTTGGCAAGTGAAGCTATGTTCTAATTTACAGCAGGGCCTTGGTACAGCAACAGTCTGCATATTCGCGCTCTGTGGAAACATGAGAGAGCATATCCTTCACAGAGAGAGGAATAACCTCCCTAGCATTTACCAGCATGTGCCTCAGGGTAAGAACATTGCATATGGGTAGTTCCTGGAAAGAAACCGATGTGGCAAAGATTCAAGAACTGGTGTACTGTGGCATAACTTGTTTGTTTGCTCACGTCTTTAATTTTCTAATTTTGGGAAAGTTATCTACTGCATTTGTTCACAAGCAATGTGATGGCTACTACATTTGCATGAATTTGAAGCATGGAGCAGTATGAAGTCATGTAGTGTGAAAAAATATTTTTGATAAAGTGAGAGAGAAATTAGCTCTTTTCATTAGTCTGCATCAACTAAGCTAGGTTAAGATTGCAACTTTTTGTAAAACAGAGAAGAAAAAGAAAGCAACTTCACGGTATGAGAGCAAGATTTGCTCTTCAACCTCCTGTTGCTCCTACGGTGCTTCTGTTAAATAGAAGCAGCTTCATTTTTCTTTGTTAATTTAAAATCTGTGCTGCTATCTTGGAGTGTTTCATTGCAGTGCAACTAATAATCAGCTATTCACCTGGAAATCAGAGTTGTGTTAAATTCCTTGACTTTTTTGGTTTTGAAATATACATCCTGTTTGGGCACCTGGAGTACTTGATTCTGTATATTTCATCTGTCTGCCTAATTAACTGTTTTTGATTTGTGATTTTTCAAGCCAGAGTATCTTATAACCTTCTGTTAGTGCTAAGCTATTTCCTTCAGGCTTTTTACCTTTTAATGGACTTACATTAAGTGGATCTTTATTTTAAAAGAGTGGTTGGTATTTGCTCACAATTTTAGGTATGCATTTAGGTAGCATTAAGGTCTTCAGTGAAGTTGCTTCTATAATTAATTTCAATGTTTTTATTAATTAGTATCTGGGAGATATTCTTTCTAGTCTTGTCTGCTGTAGAATTTTTATCTCTAGAATCATGACCTCTAATGTAGATTCACTTGCACAGAAGACTTATAGCTTAGAGTATTAAAGTATTTAAGTAGATAACATTATTTAGAACGCATAATTTTCTAAAACTAAAATACCACACTGACTGCAAAGTTTTCAGCATAATATTATAATAATGATGTTATCTCTAATGCTAGTGAGACTTCAGTAGTGTTAAGAAGGAGTACAGCAAAGCTCTAATTTGGAAGAGCATACTTCTGTGACCTTGCTTCGGATTATTTTTTAGTGTAATAATGATCTTTCAAATATAAAAAATTTCCTGGAAAAATTCTACAAATATTGCAAGGGTTGAGAGTTCATGGGTTTATTTGGTTGAATGGATCTAGTCTGTAAAGACATAGCAGAAATGTTTACTGGTTTGATGGTTCACAGGAGGCAGTAATATAAGGAATATCTCATAGGCTACAGGTTTTGTCAAGGCTCCACAGAACAGATGTTTTACCTTAACAATCTATGTAACTGCATGCTGTGTAAGATATAATTACTACTTTTTAACAATTAGGTTTTTGATAAAGTATTTTGTTGTTGTTTCAATTGCTATTTATAAGTAAGGGATGAAGGTAAATTTTGATCTTGGCAATTGTTTCAAATTAGCAGGAGGGCTTGTTAAAAGCCACTGGGAATATTTTTCTGTGATCTGGAAGGGAACACTTGGTTAGTCAAGGTCTTCCAAGCCTAGCTTCTCTCATTAAGAAAGAAATCAAGTCTTTTTTAAGCTTTTATAGACTATATTAGAAGTATTATTGTTGAAAAGGATTTCTAGTAAAGTAGCCTAAAACTTCACTTGCCAGAATGGATATTGTCTGATTTTTGTTTACTTTTTAATTTAGGTTTTTTTTGCAGTTAGTTAGCAATTCTGTTTTTGAATGTAAACTTTTTAGTGTTAATTGTTTAAATGTCTAAAAGGATATAAGCTTCTTTTATGATGTCAGTTTTCAAGTGGTTCATATGCAAATGGTCTAATACTGTTGATAGTACTGTCTAAGCAGTATTTTTTTCTTATATAGTAATGGGAAATCAACTCATCTTTAGATAACTGTCCAAGGGATTATAATAACTAAATAGATAAGATGTTCTGTTTAAGAGCCCCACTTGTGAATCTCGACCACCTGAGCTATCTCCCATGATTAAGATGAGTCACTAAAGCAACTTCCATACAAAATTTTTCTTGTCAGTAGACAAGAAATGGCTGTATTGGAAATACTTGAGGAAAGGCTTGAAGAGAAATGACTATTGCATTTGGGGACATTTTGTCACTTTACAGGAGGTGTGCTAGTTCTGAACTGGATGTGAAGTCAAACTGGGAGTTGAAAGCTTTTCCAAAAAGATTTGTGCTGCTGAGGTCTAATGAGGTGGCTGTGGGACAGGCACCAATGTCACAGGATGGTGCATCTCCCTGTTCCATCCAGGGAAATAACTACCTTTCAGCCCAGTCATTCTTCAGGGGAACGGCAAATAGTTCCTCTTATCAGTCCGTGTCAAGTCATTCATTTCCTGGAGGGGCAGAAAAGCACTAGCAACTGCCAAAACTTCTGGGACATCCTGAAGAGAAAATTAGCTCTTCAGGGTATAAATGCAAAATCTCAGACTGTTTCAACCAAATTAAGAGTGCAGACTGGCAAAGTAATGAACGTTGCCTATGATTATGGTTAATGAGGTAATCCATTTTGTATCATGGGGAATTCTCACCCCACATCTTTGTGACAATTTAGCTTTATTAGTATTTTAGATTAAAAATTTATTTAATTATTTTTCTTTTTCATTTTGATCAAAGGACATTAAAATACTTCTCTTAGCCAATAGCCATGTGTCTGCATTCCCACGCGTACTAGAAGCACTATCATTATGTTCCCATCCAGAAATGCCTCTTCTGTATTCTTATTTACCTTAGACTCCATCTCTTGCAATGCATATTGCAAACTGATTTGGAAAGCATTTTTTAAACTTCTGTCCTCAAAATATTTTCTGCAGTACAAATAATAAATCTTATCCCAACAACTCCAATAGGTATCCCATTCTCATATGGCATCCTAGTATGGGACCACCTGCTGCAAAATGCAGGCATGAGATGGTGCAAATGTGAGTTTACACATCTATAAAATGAATACAAACAAAAATGTTAAGAGGTAGTGAATACCTTTTTAAAATTTAATAAAGAAGTTATTGCACCTATCTAGGCAATATCTTTAATTGACTTTTTGAAAAGTATTTATGTAGACAAGTGGAATGGATAAAATTCTTGCATAACTTATTTTTTTAAAAGGTTTTTTATAAGCATAACATGACGTGCCAAAGATCACTTGGAAGTAGATTCTTTCTACTCAATACTTCCATATCAAAAACTTCATCAACACTTCCTTGATTATTGTGGCAATTATACCAGTTTACATGTTAACTAGATCTAGTTCATCAAAGAAAGGGGTGTATTGTACTCATTTTGACCTGATAAGGAAAACTGGGGGTCACCTAAGTCTAATGCCTAGCAACAGAAAACAAAAATGTGATAGGAAATCTACTGGTGGAGAGTTTATATATCTGTGCTAAACAGTGTTTTTCACTTCAAAACTGACCTCATCTAAGTAAGAATCACTAAAAGAATCAAGAAGTGTTTTAAGGATTTAGGGATGAGAGGAGAAAACAGTATTTTTTGAAAAAGGAGTTTATTTTGGATTAAAAAAAATAATCTGGTCAACGAGAAATGAAACATATTAGTATTTTTAATTTGTCACATTTTCTCTCCTCATTCTTCCTTCCTAGTTCAATATGAACACACCCTTGAATTCCTCTTTATTGTTCTGTGATCTCCTCCTGCATGCTCAATTTTAGAGTAAGATAGCCAAAGACAGATGTTTATGTTTCTTTTAAGCCCTTTTTCACTTATTTTTCTCTGTCGTTGCTGGCAATACTGCCGTTCTTTTATTCCCACATATCTGTAGTTAAGGTATCTTCCCTTTACTATAGAGCTAGGTAGACAAACTTCATAGCCAATTTAGCAACTTTTTTCAGTAATTTATTTCCAGTATCTAAATTTACCTGTCCAACTGCCTGATTCACATTCTGATCCTTAGGCACTGTTATCACTGCGGTTGCTTCTTGCCCTTATATAAATCTGTTCAAAATACTATTAATGTTGTTTTAAAAACTTACTATTTTCACCGTCTAAATTCTTTTGTTATCATGTCATCATACTTTACAGCATCAGTAGTAAGCTTACTATTCTTATTTTGAAAACTCTTCAAAATTTTCCTTAAATAATAAATCTTACATCTTATCAGGTTTTCTAGCCCCACTACTCTGCAAGTGGTATTAGTTTTACTCTTTGTTACTAAGTTTTCCCTAGATTCCTTAAAATTTTTCCACAAGCTTTCTCAAAAACTCATGTTGCTCTGCTTCACATCAAAGATTATCCACTTCCATAATATTATCTATTTGTCTCTATCTTAAAAATAGTTTTATAACTCTGTCAAATAAAGTGTATGCTATTAATTTTTTCATTATTAGGATTTTTTATTGAAAGTGTGTTTTGGTAGAAATCTACATTTCTCTAAAAAATCCCCATAAAACATATTTTGCTTTTCCTAGGCTTTTGCACTTTTCATCAAGAAACTGAACTCTTCAAAACCACCCAAATTTAAGATAAGTATTTCAGAGTTCAAATGTCTGCCCATGACTGTCTAAGGAATCACTCTATACACTGCAATAGATACAGAAGGCCCCCGATTTGGATGCAAAGTGAAGATTTTACTGAGGTCTATCTGTGTTCTCTTTTGCTCTTCACTGCTGGACAGTGGGCCACTGTCTCCAGAAGAAGGCTCTTGTCTTGACTTTTGGAGATGGTTACTAGTTTTTAAGATCAAGCTACAGAGCAAGATAACTAAGAAAGAGCTATCAGGTTCAAGAAGTTGATTAAGACAATGTGAAGTAGTCCTTCACTGGCCAAGGCATGTTTAAGAGAAAGAAGGGTAAAGTACCAGAAGCAGAAAACTGGATATGCAAGTGAGACAGGATCAGATCAAGAATCATGAGCTACAGGGGCAGAGATAAAAAACACCCTAGGGGGTTCTACCATGAGATCAAAGAATTATTTCAAATTGCTAAGGAAACTGAGACAAGGGAAAGCATGTAGGTGTTTTATCTAGATTGATATATTTACCATAATGTAGAAGGTGTAGAGATTTGGTATCCTTACAGAGACTGTAAGGCTGTTTGCTGTAGCTATCATTTGCCCTGAAGAAGTAAGTGAACTATCCCTCCTGGGTTTTCTTTTCTTTTTTTTATTTTTCCTAAGTGTAGTTAATCCTAGTCTAATAATTGCAGTGCTGTGAGACTGTGTGGTCTTTGCTCTATGAAGCGTAATGATGAAGACTATGTTTCACAATATCCGATGTTGGTGTATGGAAACAAAGAGTCGTTAGACCTAGAGATCATTCAGCATGTCATCCATCTTATATGAAAACACATATTTAAAATAAAATAAGGTAGATTTTGTAAGCATTCTTTCTGTTTGCAGGGGAGATTTACTAGCCCCCAGGTATTTCAACACTCCTTTTAGCAACTGGTAGATATGAAAGAGTAAGAAACTTCTCAGACATGAGATGGAATTCCCTAAATCTGTTTTAACCTGTGAAATCACCTTTTGCTTTATAGCAATCTCTCTGTGATTGAGAGAGAGGTTATAGTTTGTAATAGTTTGAGCCCCTATCCAGTAGCCATGATATCCTGAGTCCTACCCATGGTGAAAAACTGACTTGCCTGAGAAGTCCTGTTTAAGCCGTGTCTGTGTATGTTTCCAGATATCAAGTCCGGTATCAGTGGAATATTATAAGACATGGAAAATGTATGTTTGTAAACTATTCTGAAACTGCAGAGGGGCATGTATATAATCTCTGTGCTTTATGGTATATGGCAAATAGCAAGACCAGCCTAAATAAATATTTCACAAATATTTTGTAAGTTTTGGAACATATAACTAGAAAAAAATAAGAGTCCCTTTTTCCACTGAAATAGCAGCATGACTTTCTGGGAAAGAGTTTAATTTTCCTCACTATTGATCTAATCGACAAGCCATTTTTGCTTTGAGAAAATTAAAACCAACAGCCTTTTATAAGTTATTTCATTGACAAGTATTTATCTGAATAGAAAAAATTGTACATCTAATAATCCACTTACAACTGTCCAATTACGTTAAACTGTGACATGCAAGTTCTTTAATACTTTATATGCAACCACTAACACTCTGCAGCATTTCGTTTTTGTGTGACATTGCACTTTTAAGGGTACTCTTTTAGCAATAACTTAGAAAAGGTTGGAAAATCTTCAAATATTTAAGAAACCACATCATGATGCTTTGAAAATGTTTTGTTAGCTGCTAAGTTTGTCACCATGCAGATAAGCTTGCACATTTTTATAGAAGTTTTCTCTTTTTGTTTCATTTATGAGCTCTTAATAATAAGTAAATTTATAATAAGTATTATAACTCCTTTCTGTTATGACTTCTTCCTGTTTCTTTGTATCCTGTGCTACATTGCGACTGTGTGGAGCAAGGTTGTTTATTAGAAATTTCAAAGCAACAGAAATGTGCATCCTTAATACTGAAGTTTATTATATCAACACTAAAAAAACCCTGTACTGGAACTATTTCCAAAACAGCTCTTTAATTATAGCCAGAAATATACCCACTATCCAAAAATTACAGATACATGTCTAAAAGAATGCAAAAACCTTTGAAAGCATATATGAAAGCATTTATTATCAGATTATTAAATTATCATCATTAAATATATTAAGCACTTTGAGTAAATCACTTTTCACATTGAATAGATGATGGCATACTATTTCAAAGATATTCCAGGAGAAATTATCTACTTCACACATTTATAGCAAGCTTCTAGACTAAGATCAGAAGTGAAATAAACATCAGAGGTTTACATAGTTAAGATATCTATCTTCTAGCAACATATCCAAATCTCTCATGGCATTGTGTAAAAATGCAGGTATGTAATTCTCATATTTAAAGTAATACTGGATGCACTTATACATGAATTTGATAGTCTTGATGTGTTGCAGGCAAGTCAAATGGTTGTTGAAAATGACAATATATGAATTATTGATTCTCTAAATTACCCAAAAGTTTAACCAACATTACTGCTCCTTATTCAGGAGAATGTATTGGTGCAGAAGTACACTGCAGATTTGGGCCTTCCTTAAATAGCTTTATCCCATTCTACAAAAGAGTGAGTGGTAGAAATCAACTCTTTAATGATTAAATACTTTGTCTGATTTGACAGGCTGTTCTTAGAAAATCTTTGTGATGTGTGAATAGGTGACTGAGATGCCATTACTGTTTTTCAAAACAGACATTTTCAGTGTGCTAATCTGTATCTCTTCCTTTTACAGATAGCATAAAATATACCAAGGAACACTGCTGATCATTGAGTATTCAGTTTGATGTCTGTGTAAGTACATAATGTGTTAGTAGAGGTAACCTGCACAGTCATTTGGATGCGTAAATCATGGTAGGAGTTGGGAGGGACTGATTGAAATCGTCTAGAGCAACTTCCCTGCCAAAACAAGTTCACCTAGGGCAGGTTACATAGGAACGCATCGAGGTGGGTTTTGAAAGTCTCCAGAGAAGGAGACTTCACAACCTCTCTGGACAGCCTGTTCCAGGGCTCCACCACCCTCACAGTAAAGTTCTACCTGATGTTGAGGTGGAACTTCCTGTGTTCCAGTTTGTGTCCATTGCCCTTCATCCTATCACTGGGCACCACTGAAAAGAGAATAGCCCCATCAATTTCACACCTGCCCTTTAGGTATTTATAAGCACTGATAAGATCCCCTCTGAGTCTTCTCCAGGCTAAGCAGCCCCAGGTCTCCCAGCCTTTTCTCATAAGAGAGGTGTTCCAGTCCCCTAATCATCTTCATAGCCCTCTGTTGGACTCTCTCTTGTAGTTCCCTGTCTCTCTTGAACTAAGGAGCCCAGAACTGGATGCAGTACTCCATATGTGACCTCACCAGGGCAGAGTGGAGGAGGAGGAGAACCTCCTTCCGTCTGCTGGTCACACTCTTCTCAATGCACCCCACGATACCATTGGCCTTCTTGACTACAAGGGTACATTGATGTCTCATGGTTAACTTATTGTTCACCAGGACTGACAGGTCCTTCTCCGTGGAGCTGCTTTCCAGCAGGACAACTCCTAACCTGTACCAGTGCATGGGGTTATTCCTCCCCAGGTGCAGGACCTTACACTTGCCCTTGTTGAACTTCATTAGGTTCCTCTCCACCTGGCTTTGCAGTCTATCCAGGTCTCACTGAATGGCAGCACAACCTTCTGGTGTATCAGCCACCCCTCCCAGTTTCATATCATCAGCAAACTTGCTTAGGGTACACTCCATCCCTTCATCCAAGTCATTAATAAAGATGTTAAACAAGAGTGGACCCAGTACTGACTCCTGGGGAACACCACTAGCAACAGGCCTCTAAATCTGCACTGCTGATCACAACCCTCTGAGATCTGTTGTTCAGTCAGTTCTCAGTCCATCTCATGGTCCACTCATCTAACCCACACTTCCTGAGCTTACCTATGCAAATGTTGTGGGAGATGGTGTCAAAAGCCTTGCTGAAGTCAAGGCAGACAACATCCACTGCTCTCCCTTCATCTACCCAGCTAGTCAAAAAATTGATGAGAAATTACATGTAGAGTTGATAATAAAATATTTTTTAATGTTACATTTAATTATTATTTTTAGATTACAATATTAGCTTTGTATTATATACGTGTTTAAAACCATAAGCTTACCCTTTCCTATTACAATGATTCTCTTCCTCTGGAAATATTTTTCATAGAGTGCTGTCACCATTATTATTTTCTTCAGAAAGCTATTGAAATAATAAAACATGAAAGCCTAAATATAGTATAAGTTTACATATATAACATGTGGTTTCACTAATTACCTATCAACTGAAATGAAGAACAGTAAGAAAATATACCTTTCTTCTTTAATCAACTGTTGGCACTTTCCTCTCTTTCAATGTTTTCTGCTTTAAACTTGTCTGTTGCTTGTTCCTTCTGTGTTGTACTTTTCTTGTATTCTGTTCAGTGTCCTCCCTTGTGCAGTGTATCTTTTTAGCTGCAAATTCTCCTCCTATTCCTACAATGTCTTCTAAAATCCCACTTCTTCACTATACTGAGAAATCAGAAAACACCAGAACAAGATAACTAGTCCAAATTTAATTTATCTTCCCTTTCTCTTCTATGAATATATATCAGATGATAGATACACTCTTTAATTAGCTGTTTAAATAGCTTTTTTTTCTTATTTTTCCATCTTCCTTCAGTGTGTAGGATGGCTAATCTAAAAGTGACCACCCAGTATTTTATTCAGTATATACTTCAATACTGTAAATAGGACTACTTCTAGGCTCACTTCTAGAAAATAACTCAAGGTTCTAAAACCTGATTTATGTATGTGCCTAAGCCTAACATCCTAGAAATCTCCCTCAGGTGTTGGAAAAATGTTTGAGCACCAAAAGCCTACCTCAGGGAACTTGCTACACAGCACAGTAGTTTTCAGGGCTCCTGAAGGAACTAATCTTTTGCTTTTATTCTTTAGGGCATATTTACTGCAGCCACTTTAAGAGATGCAGGCTCACTCTTCTCCTGTTCCAAAGGAAGCAAAGCCAGGAGACTGTGTAAGCAACTGTACCACCAAACCCAATCAGCCCTGCTGCAAGGTAGGGTTTGTTACCCAAGCTCTCTGCCTTTTTCACAAGGTCACATGGCTCTTGGATAGCTCAAGGCAGTTTGTGTTGTGGTTGCTTTTGCTGAGTAACAAAATAGCTTTTGAATGCCAGCACTGTATTGTGCAAGTATAAACTTTGAGAGCTGACTCTGCTGTAGAGGTCTGGCAGTTTGAATGAGCCTCGTTTGGTGGCAAAGTGCTCAGTCCCTTCTGATTTTAAAATATAACTTTTTTTCTCCTTCCTGATTGGATGCTCAGCTTTTGCTGAAGAACACTGGATTTTCATTTTGAGAACCACTTTAAAGGTGCCTTTTAAAGAATTTTAGAAGTAAAAGCATAGAAATCCTCTCAGAAAGTTTCTGCAAGATGAACTTTCAGAATGCAGAAAGGTCAAACATCTTAACTAATGTTGTGGACCCACCCTCTATTTCCACAGGACATGTTCTCATTCAGGAAGTCTGGTGCTAATTACTTTGAGTCAAAGAACCGGACAAGCATATCCTTCCAGTTTGGAAGAAATGCATCTGGTGGAGTTAAAAAGGGATTCTGGTAATGCTCAGGTAACTGCTACATGGGAAAATATTATCACTCATTCTTCTGTTTAGCAAAAGTTATTACTCATGCATGATTCACAAATAAATGGAGAAAAAATGGATGAGAGAGAATGACTTTTTCTACATATTTGTCTACAAAAATTTTCTGGGGTACTGGATGCTGTAGCATCAGAAGAAAAAAAAAATACAGAAAAACACCCCCCCAAAACAAAACAAAACAAAACAAGCCTTTTATTAGGTGTGTTTGCTGGTGATTTAAATGAATTGAGTTACTCTGCTAAATAAAAAAAACGTGATCAGGATCTTGCAGCTAGCCTTTATGAATTCCACTATGAAAGGCTAAAGGATGAGTCCTATATTATTCTCAGGTGGTCTCTGTGTTTTTATTTTTTATTGATAATTCTTCAAAAGAGCATTCTCTGGTACTATCAAATAATTGAAGTTTTTCCTGTAAGACCTTTCCTATATCACTGCACGGTCAAAAATTGTATAATTTCACATCAGATTGATCATAATATCTTTATTTTCTGACATTAACTAAATATGTGTGTTTGTATAGATATTGATTACATCTATTGGGTGCTGCTGTAAAGATTATGCCCCTGCCCACATCACACATTGCTTTTGTAGCCTGAAACCCACTCTGCTCTTGTTGTGCTGGTTCAGCCATCATCATTTATGCTGCCGTTAGTTGCCTGATCACACAGGCCAATGCTGAACTCAGCAACATCCCTTTGGAAGGCTTCCTTCAAACAATCCTGCTATAGGTTCTTGTGGGCCCAGCTCCTCCACTGCCCACTGTGGTGCCAGCATCACCTGCTGGATACAACAGAGAGAGATGGCTCCCTCAGTGGTCCTTCACATGGAAGGACACCACTGAGAGAGCTCAGCAAGATGCAACCAGCCCCAACAGAAGCCACACTCAACAGGAAGCTCCTCTAACTGATCGGCTCCTGGTTG
>JAVFHW010051875.1:0-11873 GCA_032159205.1 Eurystomus glaucurus suahelicus | reverse complement strand
ATGGTGTTTGTCTTCCCAAGCCACTGCTATATGTACTGAAGCCCTGCTTCCCAGGAACATCACCTGCTGATGGGAAGTAGAAAATAAATCCTTTGGTTTACTTTGCTTCCATACATGGCCTTTGCTTTTGCTTTATTAAACTGCCTTTATCTTGACCTATGAGGTTTTTTCCATCTTATTTTCTCCCTTCACTGTCCTGCTGAGGAGGGGAGTGATAGAGTGGGCACCTGGCATTCAGCCAAGGTCAGCCCACCACATACTGAAATGACCACAGTCTACTGGGAAAGTGACCCCAGTCAGAGAAAAAACAATATTTCTCATCCCCTTCTTCCATTAAAATAAGTGAATCAATCTCCCCATCACTACACTACAGGGAATTAGATGGGGAGGGGGGGAGTGACATAATGGAGTTGTAAGTCTGCACAGAAGCTATCAAAGCAGAAAGTACCAAAAAGACAGACATATGCTCGTCACTAACTGGGAAGTTCACTCATAGCCCTCTTGAAATGTAACAAGAATTGCTCCCTGCCTTGTAAGTCTTGTCCAGGAAACCTTGCAAGAAAAGTGGCTGGTGCTGGCCACTGCTTTCCTGTGCCTGCTTCCCTTCGCCCACCAGGACCACTGCAACCTTCAGGTTAACTTAGCCAAGGGCTTCCCCTCAGGTATCACGTTCCCTGTGGGACTCCATGCCCCCAAACCGAGCAGTCTTCCAAAAACCTCCCTTGAGGTGTTGCAAATAAGTACCTTTATCCCTAACCCTGAAAATGCATTTGATACATTTAAGACTGGTCTTAGGACTGTTGCTGACTTCATCCTCACATCCCTTCACTCCATGCATACACAGGCACACTCACATTTTGCTCATCTTTGCCAGATGCTTTAGGACAAGGTCAGAAAAAGTTTTATAAATACAGGTTTCTGCCTACAATGAGTGAAAATTGTTTGCTGGGATCATGGGAAATTCCCAGCTTGACAGGAGAGGCTATGGGGAGGGAAAAGGGAGGATTTCCCTGAAATTAGCCTCCCAAAACAAAGATACCTAATACAACCTATCAAAGAGAATGTGAACATTACCTGAGTTGGGAAGTGAAGACCATCACTAAACAAATCAAGTGGGAAATAATTGGAAGCTGTCAGGCAGGAAAAATAAGATGGGTTCATGATGATATGTCCTTATCAGGGCATGGCAAATGGGTGGGTGAGACTGTCTATTCTCTTGCGCTCACCGCCTTTGCTTAGAGAGTCATGTCTTATCGTGCCATGTAATTGCACCAAAAGCCCTGCTATCCAAAAGCATGCATTTCTCTTAAGCACTCAAGACGTTTCTGTTTCAGAGGTATGTTTTCCTCTGTACTTCCATGACCTTATGCCCCGCAGGGAGACAAAAACCAAGACAACTGACCCTCCAGAGTAGCATGAACAGACAAGTGGGTATTACCAGCTTAGGGGTTGTAATGCAAGCAAAGGCTATGAGCAGTGCTCTTCTACCCAAATTGACCAGGAAGGCAGCAGGTTGACCCCCCACTGAATTCCCAAAAGCTCATATCCCCCTGCATTTCCTGCAAGAGTGACTCAGAGTGAAGCTGGTGAAGAACAAACCTACCTGCTCCCCTACTTTATGGCCTTAATGGAGTAGGTGAAGAAAAACTAACTGAAGATTGTGGACACAAAATATACACCAGAGAAGCAATGCAGTAAACCAAGGTGACACCAAAAGCATCAAGAAAAGCTACACCAGGAGGGCTGCCAGTTAAATACATCCTGATTTGCTTCAGTGGCTCTAACAGTTGTGCTTCATAAAACCCCAGGAAACCAAATCCTACAGTCTCTGTTCAGCTTTTGTAGAAGCAACTTCCCATTAATGTCCAAGACCACCTTACCTTATAAAGGACTGCAGTGCTACTTGTGCAAACATCACCCATTATTCACTGCGACTGCATGCTTTTTGTAGGACTTACTCATCTTCATTCTCCCCTCACACTTTCCTGTGGAAATTAAGAACAGTTTCTGGTGATGTAAGTCTGACTGCAAAATCAGTCCAGAGGTCAGACTGCTGTACACTGCAACACTGGATTATACAGACACATACAAATAAACACTGCTTTCCCTGCAATGCAGGGAGAATACATTTACTTTTCAGGTACTGTGCTGGTCTCTCTTCTATGTATAATAAGGTTTTCTGCAGATTCAGTAAACGACCCTAAGTGGGCAGCAGGCCCTGCTTATATTACCAGTCTAGTCGGTGTGGGATGACTACAGTGGCTCCACGTTGCTGGTGTCTGTTCCTTTCCCTCTGCCAGCTGACAAGGGTGGCTGAATGGGTTGTGTACATACTCTCCAGCTGCTGCAGTTTAGAGCTATTATTAAGAAAGAAGTACCCACAGGGTGTCTGCAGAAGGCATGCCTTCCATGCAGCATCCTTCTGCTGGGATGAAAACTCCTGCCAGAGAAGGGAGGCAGAAAGCAAGGGGGAAAATAACCCTGGACCAGATGAAGACATGAAGCTTAGTGCTAAAGAATTATTGCATGCCAGATTCAGTGAATTAGTTGCCAGCAGGGTGCTGCAAGCAACCACGCAGACAAGAAATTTCAAGCACTAGATCAAGTGTTTGACTCAAGTAAACAAAGATCATACAAAAAATGGTCTTATGTACCTAGTTTGATGTCAGCAGGGCTAACACAAAATTCAGGAATAAATTACAATGTATGCCAAAAATGGAGATAGGGCCAAAGTTAAGTATAAGCAAAACCAGACTATAATTCTTCCATTATCAGAGAATCACAGAATGGTAGGTAATATTTGGCCAGGTGTTTACATAGTAAGCTGTCTCTTAGCAAGCAAATGGATTTTCATAAGCCAAGAAGTTATTACTGAAGGTAAGCAAGAATAACCAAATCTAGCTTAAAATTTTACTTGTCAGAAATAAGGAATGCATTTTACATCATAGTCATAGTTTAATATTCCAGCATTTTTTGTAACACAAACCGTTCAGAAGTTACTAAGATAAAGAGGTGAGGATTAATTGGATCTTTCCTTTACATTTACCACTTAAAACTTGTTCGTATTGTTGACTTGCTTTTTCTGGCTAGAATTTTCATTCATACAGCTTGAGTCAATCCAGTGCATCCAGATGTGTTAGATGTTACATTGCGGTTTGGCAATTCAGGTCAACTTGTGTCAAGGGCTTGGGCTGGGCTGGCCACTAGATGAATGACAGATGCTCTCTATTAACCCCTCTTCCTTCTCAAAGAGGACGAGAATGGGGAAAAGGGAGAGAGACTTACGGATTGTTAAAAAAAAAAAAACTAAAACAGCTATAATTAAAATAATAACAATAAAATGAAATATATACAAATACATACAAAAACAATATCAAACCCAGCCCCCAATGGCAATTACATCACCATCACCACTGATACTATGGGCAGGCACTGGAGAAGTCCCAGACTGGACTCAGTGGCAAACAGGCACCAGATTCAGGAGCTGGATCCTGGAACCTGGTTTCAGGAATACATTGATTGGGATCGAAGGCAGAAGAACAGACAGAGTCCTCCTTGGATGTCAGCCATTGAAGAAGAGAGCTTAACTCTTGTGGTCCTTCAGCTTTACACTGAATATGATGTAAACTTGAACACAGGAAGTTCCACCTCAACATGAGCACAAGGTGACAGAGCACTGGAACAGGCTGCCCAGAGAGTTTGTGGAGTCTCCTTCTCTGGAGACTTTCAAAACCCACCTGAACATGTTCCTGTTCACCTCACCTAGGTGAACCTCTTTGTCAGGGAAGTTGGACTAGAGGATCTCCAGAGGTCCCTTCCAACCCCTACCATTCTGTGATTCTGTGATCCTGTAGTATGGAATACCTTGCTGGACAGTTTAGGGTCACCTGTCCTGTCCACTCCTACCCGCAGATGCAACCTCTTAGTTACTGCATGTCCAGCTTAGTACACAAGATTCAGCAGTGACCTTGGTCCGCAGCAAATGTAAGCAAGAGTCTGTCTGCATACCAATCCTTAGTAGTAACTCTAGACATCAAGCATTACCACTGCTAGAAGCAGACACTGTAAAAATATGCCATTAACTTCAGAAAGTGCAGTTACTTAGAAGAGACTCAGCTGTCAAGTAAAATCACTGAACAGAATTAGTTCTGTTCTAATTCAAACCAGGACAACCTGCCTTGGGACGTTTTGCACCATTTTTATTCGCCAGAGTGTGAGAAGGAAGGAGGTGCATACACAGCACCCTGGTGGACCCTGGAGTCCGGTGCTGCAGTCCAAGACCTTAATCCACTAGCATTCCCCTACATACTTTGGCATTTCTGGGTACACGCCAGGTGAAAATGCTCTGCAGACAACTCCCTTTCCACGCTGCATGTTGTTTGGCTCATCTGCAGTATACCACAACATGCATAGCACAAATCTATACAGAGTGACAAGGTGTTGCTACTGCATTCGTAAAACTGGACTAAAGTACATACCACCACATTCTCTATTAATTCATTATTCAATCACAAAAATAAAAGGAAATCTGACTTCTCCTTCCCCATTTTAAAAAAGCCCTTCTCTAACTGCAGCAACTGTACCTTCTCCTGGAAAGGCAGAGGCTGAGATATGGGGCTCTGCCAGGATCTGTGTGAGGAAAACATCCCTTCACAAAGTGGCATATTTCAGCTCTTCCCTTCAAGCTCTCTAATCTGAAAGGTGGGTTCACTGGCTATTTCACAACTGGCCCTGGTTGCCAGCTGTATTGTTGGTTACACTGCTGATCCCACGCTCACTGAAATCCTTTCTTTAATGTTTCAAGAGAAGTAAACCTTGGTAGATCCCAGATTTCACTGGAGTATTTCAATTATTTTCCTTGCTGGCCCTCAAAATCCATTTTCTTTGACTAGCCTTTGCCAATGACTCTTCCCTACAATGAACAGGGAACTAAGAACTGCAGTAGGGGTTTCCCTATGGCAAGTTTGCTTGTTCCACTCTTTGCTCTCACTGCACCCTGATTTTCCTTTCGCTTGTTGGTCAGTAATCTCATGGTATTCCCCCCATTTCTCTTCTGCAGATGCATCCACTAGTGCAGATCCTTACCACAGCTTGTGTTCCTAGCCAGCTCTTAATTTGTCTCTTCCCATTTCCTGAGCCTCATCTGGAGAACACTGCTATCTGCCTTCCCCTCCTGCAAGACCCAGTCTGCTTTTGCACACATAGCATGGAATCATCAATCGTGAGGCAGGACATGGTAGGGGATTTCCACTCTTTTGTAATAGTCTCCAGACTGAAAAAGACCAAACACTATCTGCAGCAGAGTCCAGGACATCCATTAAAGCACTCCACCACTACTGACCCTGGAGCGTTAGCCCCAGACCTGCTTCTCATTCTGACCAACACCATCTCTTGAGTACCTTCATGAGCCTGAAAAAGCAGACCTAGCAAGTAGCTTATTCTGTGTATAAATGAGTGGTCAAGCCCAGGTACCTTCTCCTTCCACATGTAGAAAGCCTGTCTTCCAGAACCCTCTGTTCACCACTAAATAGTAAACCAGGTGCCTGTCACTCTCACTGGCAACACTTCTTAGCTAAACTGCCTGCCTTTCCCCACCTCATCCCCCCTCTGCATCTCCAGCTCACCTCAGTACATTTTTTTTCCTCTTTTTATCACATCCCTTGTTCACCTCTTATTTCAGTTCCTAACCCCACTTAGATTACAATTAAGGAACAAAATCTGAAGTGGGCAAGGTCGTAGTACATCACTCATGCAGATGCCTTTCCCTGGCCAGTGTCCAGTACCGTAGCTCTAAAATGTGCTGTACACTCCCCAGACCATGAAACATATGACACAGACACAGGAGTCAGGCAAAAAGGTTCAACTAAATCACTGAAAAAAAAAAACCCAACCTAGTATTATTCCTCCATATTTGCACTGACCTCCAAATGGACAGTATTACCCCTACAAGTTGAGGACACTCATCAGTCAAAGAGTTTAATTCAGTTACTGCTATCACAGTGCTTCTGTGAATTACTAAAATGAATAAAAAAAGAAGCAAGCTTTACTGGGCTGCTAGTATATCCTTTTACTGAAAGGGAAACAAAACTGAAAATGTTCTTGGGGAATGCCTGCTCTGCTCCACAGAGTCACTTGTGTGCCCCAGTTTTTGAGGAGAGGATGTTCTGGAGATACCACTGCTCTGCACACCATTGCTACTGCAGCAGGAAGGCTCTTGCAACACAGAGGGAATAAGTGTGACGTTTTGACATTCCTGTGACTACAGGATTTCATCTAAAGGAAATAATGGCACATCTACAAAGCCTGTCAATGCTAAATACTTACAAATGGGCATAGTGTGAGACAAGCAACAGGGGGAAAGATGCTATCTCTTTATATAAACTCTCATTTCCACTGCTAGAGTTCACTGCAAAAGAAACAGCACAAAGAACAACAGCTATTTAATAAACCACCAAAGAGATCTCCCCATCAGGGAGCAGAGCAGGGGAAGATCCACATACAACAGATATTAGCCCTATTCTTTGCACATGGCAAAGATGCTGTGGTGGTGGACACACTAACAGAACAAAAATGGATACCCTGCTGTGGGACAAAAACATAGATCACAAGAGCTGCACCCAAGTAAAACCAACAGCAAGCCCAACAGCCACCCTATAACCTTTTTGAAAGGTGAAAAGAAAATACACATCCAGCCTCTGTTTGTCTGGTGGAGCTCATATGTTCCCTTGTAGGAAAACTATGCACATTCTTCACACACACACAGATGCTGCATCTCCAGCTGTCACTGAACAACTGCTCTGCATTAGTTGAATGGGAACCAGAAACCAACCAATGGGTGACTAGCATCCAAACTAGTCATGATAGTTTTGCTGGCTTACTTACTGTGCCACCTTCATCAGTGCTGCAGACCAATGGTGGCTCTTTCCTTCTTGCTCTGTTAGCGCCATGACTTGTTTCCTTAATTCCCCTTCCTCCTTCCCCAAAATTACCCTAATAGATACACTCCACCTCTGCATCCCCCCCAGCACCAATCCAGGAGGATGGTAGGTATTGCTAGGTGCAGAACACCAAGAGAAGAAGCTTTTAACTTCCCCACAGCCTCAACAGAGCTGGGAGCACACAGGCTTCCAGTATAGCAGCAGTGCCTTATCCACAAACACTTCACTGTTAGGAAACTCAGACTGAGAGTTTTACTGACAAAAGAGCTCTGCTGAGCCCAGCTGGAGACACAGGGAGCAAAAACCATTGCAAGCTCTTTCTTATTCCAGCTGCTGAAGCTATGGGGGCTCTCCTCCAGCATAAAGGTGCATATCCAAAAGATTGCTTTAAACTCTGCAACAAAGATTCCCAGGGTGAAGCCCCAGGTTAGCTCCCTTGTTGAACACACACCTCTCTAAAATCAAGTATGCTTCAGCATTTAGGGAGTCCCACCTGGAAGCCCTCTAGTGTCAATTTACCTAATCTCATTTCCAGCCATGATCTGGCTCAGGTACTCTTCATACGAAGGGGCTCTGTTAAATCCTTTTAACTTCTGCCTATACACATAGCATGCAATGACATTCATACCTCATCCACCAATACCAAATGCCACCAAAGTAAATTAAAACAATAAATATGGTATGATGAAGGGGCTAATTTCAAGACTTCTAATAGAGTGCAGGATGTTAATCTTGAGTCCTCTTTTTTGAAACCCTTTCTCTCCTACTTCAAGTGCACGGTGTCCCTGATACAGCCACAGGAGAAATTATTTTCCTTCTGTAGACTGCATTGTTAATGAGAAAATTGTTTGGTTTTATTGCAACTTGACATATATAAATAATCACAGCAGGATAAAACTGTTGAAAAAAAATCTTATTTTCAAAGTCTCCTGGGACACAGCAGGGAGCAACAAATAAATTAATTCATAAAAAACTTGACATTTGGAAAACATTTTTACAAGAAGGCATGCCTAGTAACAATTCCAGTGTAACAAAAAAAAATCTAAAAAACAAAATCCTAGATGATACAGACATTCTCATTTTTTCTTCTGAGGGAGTTAAAGCACAGAAAAAATACAAGCATGTGTGAAGCTCCTTCCTGACACAGAAGGATGGCTCCTGTGCTCAGAATATTGGACTTTAATAACAGAGGTAGGGGAAGGAAAGAGGAAATGTTTCAAGCATCCAGCAGTCCAAATGAAATAAGTATATGCGGAGACCTGACAGATGGGTTCAGGGAGACTATCAGGTTTAGGAGTTTTCATGGTAGATGCAGAGATGACTTTTTGAGAAACTGACAAAACAGACCCAGGAATCAAAGCACAGCAAAATGGACAATGGCATGAAGTGGAGAGAGGCAGAGATATGTACAGCTTAAGTTCTGTATAATAGCAAAAATAAGACTGAATACACTCACATTATGAGGGTTTTAACAACTGCTGTCTATGAGGATCTTAGTCTATTTCAACACACTCTAAATCTGAGCAGTAGTTTCTGAGTTAGACTTCTTCCATATTTTGGGTAACTTTTAAAAAGTGGGAATTATGCCATGCACAAATTATCAGTTTTCCCCCTGAGATTTGGATGCAGAAGCAGTATGGCTGTATTCACAGAGCACTCTGTAGCACTGCAGTTCCTAAAAGCTTCAGAGGGATTTTGATACCCTCTCACTGGATGCAGCAAAGTGGTGGATTTGGCAAACAGAGTGTGCATGGTTTAGCTCATCTAAAAATGTACAGCAATGCACTTGTACAAAAATAGTTCAAACTTTTACGTAAGCTGATGGACTGACAGCAAGTGAATATTTATGTTCCACCAAGGGAAAGCCCTCTGAGTCACTACACATAAGTCAACACTGTTTGATGCTCTTAAGAAGGTGAAGCAGCTATAGTGTTCACATGTGCTACAAATCATGCCATCAAAATGATCCTAGGCAATTGGGTATTTTCTCTTCTATGTGTAATGAACAACATTTTGCGGCCAACGCTTGGAGGCAGTTCCCCATAGAAACTTCTCCCTTCATAGAAGCTTCTCCCTTCATAGAAGCTTCTCCTGTTATAGATTTACATGGAGCTTTTCCAAGAGAAGCTGGAGCAGCAATTAGGGGCTGATTGTCCCAGCTTAGCTTTTCAGCTCTTCACATGGAGAGGCGATGCACTGAAAATTGCAATAAGATACAGTCTCAGACATCACTCTGCTCAAAATGCTGTTGCTTGCAGCCTGCCTTCAAAAGCAGGACAGAAGGTGGCAGAGGAAGGGCTCAAACTTTTCTGAAAGTCTGCATAAAATGGGAAAGGGGTGAGCCTGTGAAAATGTAGAGTGTCTTGTGGGAGCCTTGCTCAGACATATAACAATTGCTCTGCTGTCCTCCAGTGCCCTGTCCCCCAAGACTGAGTTATGTGGCAAATGAAATGAATAGAGGCAGGAATGACGGAACACGTATTGGAGACACGTTCATTCATGCACCAGGACAGCATTTCAACTGCAAAGCTATAAGGTGGGAATACTTCCAGCACAGGGAGCCATGGGAGAGACTTTTGTAACAGCACAGCACAGACACCTCTCTTTCCTTCCCCATCCTGTACCAAGCACAACATGCCATGCATTTTGTTGTGTGTAATATAAAGCTTCCACAGGCAGGCCAAAGACTGAAGTATTGTGAATGAGCAAATTGCAGATGAGCCAGAAAGGAAGCATAAATTAGTAGTCAAACACCCAACCCTTGCGCACACCAAAATGCGCAACTGACCTGAGCAATATGTTCCAGAAATGCCAGCCCAGAGCCATTCTGGAGACTGCCCATGCAGTTTTGCCTTTAACGTTGTGTTGGTTTAGTAAGAACTGTTGGGTAGCCGAGCCACGCGGCCGGCCGCTTCTCCCCGCCCCCTCCCGTCTGCCGCGTTTAAAAGTGCCTTTTTGAGTTGAGATAAGGAAGGTTTAATATATAGACATATATAAAAGAAAATAACATATAATGGGCACTTTGCAGTTAACAAGAACAATATTAACAGTAAGAAAAGAGCAATACAAAAAAAAACCAATACCAGAGAACAACAGCGAGGGACCGAACCCGAGGGAAGTTCAAAGCGAACTCAGCTCCAACTGAACCATCCCCAATGGAACTGGCCCCTCCTCAGAACTGGCCCCTGGGCATGACGTTAGCATGGTATAGAATTACCTGGCTCCACACAGAATTAACCCTGTCCTGGCCAAACCAAGACAAACATGCAGTTCAGCAGTCTCCCTGTGCCATTTTTTGCTTGTCCTTTTTGACAATTGAAATGCTTTCAACACTTCCTCTGTGTTCTGTTTTTAAACAAGTTTTACTGCCTTACAAGACTAACTGCATCTTTCAGTTCAATGAACCCCTGAAATTTGCAAGGCACGTCATCCGTCTGATCCGTGTTCCTTGCTTGCTCCCCTCTTGCTGAGTGGTGAATCTAAAGAAGACGTGGCCTGCCCTTTAATTTAAATCTAGCGACTATTTCTGGAACTTCATTTTATCTGCCTCTTTGCCTAAGCTATTACTGACATTTGTAGCCACACATACCTCAGTAATTAGAGGGCTTTTAAATTTCACATTTCAAGTGCTGCACAAGAGGGAAGGTCTTGCACTCTCCCTCCCAGTTTCCTCAGGGTGCTATGTTAAACACTATGTGAAGGTTCACAAATAATCCCAGAGGTCTGAGGATGCCCATGGTCAGGGGAATTCCTCTTCTGGTGTGGATAGCACAGGCCCAGAGCAGAGCAGGTACTGTTCATTCTTTGAAATATCAAGCACCAGCTATAACTAAAAAGCACAGCAGTGTGCCATCTGTCCTGGTTTGGCCAGGACAGGGTTAATTTTGTGTGGAGCCAGGTAATTCTATACCATGCTGACGTCATGCCCCGAGGCCAGTTCCGGGGAGGGGCCAGTTCCATTGGAGTCAGTTTGCTTTGGACTTCGCTCGGGTTCAGTCCCTTGCTGTTGTTCTCTGGTATTGTTTTTTTGTATCGCTCTTTTCTTACTGTTAATATTGTTCTTGTTAACTGCAAAATTCCCATTATATGTTATATTCTTTTATATATGTATATACATTAAACCTTCCTTATCTCAACTCAGAAAGGCACTTTTAAACCTTCTTTTCCTTCCTTGTCTGCGGCCCGCAGCAGAGGGGAGGGGGCGAGGAGAAGCGGCCGGCCGTGCGGCTTGCCTTCCCCGCAGCTCTTACTAAACCAACACATCTTTTGGCGCCCAACGTGGGGCATCTGAGAGTGCATCTGAGAGTTGAGATAAGGACAGAATCTGTTCAAAGCATGTTAAAATAACCCTTGTTAGACGCTATTCTCTGTTTATATATATTTTGTTTGGAACCAGAGCATGTTCACGATGCAGGCCAGCCTGTTTGCCTGGTGGTCCTGTATCACTCCCTACATCCACTGTATGTTTGCTATAATGATGTTTATTTTGTGTGGGAAATGTGTGAAGGGGCTCATTGTGCTGTACTGGACACTGATGGCTTATGATATTATTGTGTCGCTGCTGGGGGAGGCGAACTGGTACCTGCATGTGGCTTGGGCATTTGTTAGTGGTCTCACCCCATCTACAGGTGAGACAGGGGAGGGGACTTTTTCAGCTTTTGAGGAGTTTACCTATACGTGGAACGCCCAGGTCAGCATGCTCTCACTACTGTGTTTGCTAAATGTCTGCCATGTGCTAATTAAGGTTACTAGGTTCTTATCTAATGTCCTCACCCCGAGACCTGCCCCGAGGCTGGATAGTTATGAGTGTCAGGGTGTGTGGGAGAGCATGGGCAAGTGCTTAGGCCAGTGGTCACCCCCTATGTTTTGGAATTTCACTCCTGAGCAAGTACAGAATCCTGATAAATTAGTAAGGTACTTAGAGAGGGTTTGTTG
>JAVFHW010051874.1:25867-37168 GCA_032159205.1 Eurystomus glaucurus suahelicus | reverse complement strand
CCCTGCAACGCAACGACCCCCTACCGCGACAGAAGTACACAAAAAATTGCCTTGTCTCAGTTCTTTTCCAGTATGGCTCCAGTAGCAGTCCTGGAAGAGATCCATACAGCAATAGGTAATAACCAGATATGGAATATATGGAGAATTTGCTGGTGTAGGCAAAATCCAATGTTATATGGAATCTCTCTTTCTCTCCCCCTCTCTATCTATATATCTATGTACCTATATCCGTAATATAGGGAAAGCATATATTCTATATTCTGCTGTTGAAGAGAAAAAGATTTAGCAGAAAAAAAAACCACAGCTGAAGAATGTGATTTCATTTTGGCTGAACTGATAGATCTATGTGTGAATCCACAGCATTCCAGTTTATGAACTAGAAGTGCAGAATGTCTTCAGAATTTAACTATTAGAGCAACTTGCAGCACAGTTGGTGCTGGGTTTTAAAGCATTACTTCAGAATCCTTTATTTATTTTGATACACAAGTTGGTTTTATCATGTTGATTATTGCTGTAAGGAGGATTGAGCTGTTGAGCTTTTGGGAGACATTCCTGAAGAAAGCACTCTCCCTAAATAGTGGGCCTCAAAGCTGACTGTAGTTACCTGGGATGTTAGGCTGACAAATCATGAGACGGTAGTAAGACTGACATGTGTCAGTACATGTCATGAGAAGAATCTACTGAACAAGCACTTGTCATCAATAACACTTTCCAGAAGAATAAAAAAAGACAGTGTGTGTGCTGATGTGAACAGTAAAGTGTATTATAAGGTTGATTAAACAGCTGAGAAAATTTGAAATAATGGAAATATACATACACAGGTGCCAGCACTTGAGCCAACTACAGTGGATAGTAACATTTTAAGTAGAACTAAGGTGTGGTGATACAGTAATGATGATGGAAACACATGAACTGAGGTAGGTAGATATTTGCCAGGAAAGAAAGCAATAAGTTATGTTTCAGGTAACAGGACTCAAAGGAAATTTGGGTTTTGGCAGACTATAATGAAATGAACACAGATAGGGTAGCAGAAACAACCAGTTTTGGTCACTATTTTGGAAGGATGACAAGACTATTTATGGTGAATATGTTTTGTAAAGCTCTAGGTCTTAGAATGAAATATGGATGATATTCACTGTCACCAGGAAAACATGTTATGTTTGTTACATTAATGTTATTTCTTCTCAGAAAGACATTGGAAAGAACATATTACTTTGACACCAGTAGTGCTTGAAATTCCTAGATGAGATTAGTAGTAACCTGTTGAACCAGTAAAAAGTATTTTTACTCCAGGTTCAGCCTTTGTCATGAAACTAGGGTATTAGAGAAGAATGAGCTTTGGATAACAGGTTTATATGAAGTCATCACAGATGGATTCAATGTAAATAAAATGGTAAGAAACAATGAAAATACTCTCATTAAACCAGATCGCTCAGTCAGTAGTGTGCAACTCAGTCATCAGCAGTATGCAACAATTGATAATTAATGTTAAAGGAAATGATAATTCCAGACACAAAATTTTAATAAAGAAAGATTTTAAATGCAGTACGAATTTACTGAAACTGGGCCAACTGCATGAAAATTTGTTAGTATATAATACAAGGCACAGAAGACATTGTAGATCTTGCCTAGCTATGTGATTTCATATAGAAAAATGTTAATGAAGATTGTAGAAGTACCATACAACGGAAGTGAAAAGGGAAAGAGCATGAGTAACCCTGCAATTGAAAAAATAAATATGTAAGAAATGCAGAATTTTTCATGAACTGGTGTTTGGGCAGATCTAATTTAATATTTTCATTAATCATTTTAAGAAAAACAGGAAAAGTGACATGACTTCTGATGACAAAACTGGAAAGAATGAGCAGTGTGGCATAACATTAAAAAAAAGAAATAACTAAATGATGAGGAAGAGTGACATAAGTAGATAAAACATAAAATGCAACAATGGAAAATTATGTGCTGACAATCTAATCACAGGTGTTTCTGCTGTAGTCTGATGATTAAGAAATGATGGCAGCGGAGAACAACCTGAGTGACTAGTTAGTTCAGACTCCTATTGTCAGTGTGATGAAACTGTAAAACCTGCAAAGGACCCCTGGAATGATTAGGAAAGGTATTTCTTGAAGATATAAAATAAAGTCAATTTTTTTGTAAGGGGCATTGTAAGACTTAAAACTGGAATACTGCATACAGTTTGGGTCACATTCAGGAAAGATGGATTTCAGCCTGAACATTGCCTGAAAAGGACTAGAAGAAAGATAAGGGCAATGGAGAGCTTGCTCCTGACAGGAGATTTAAAAAGCTTGGTTTGTACAGTATTGTAAATTAAAGGTTGAGAGGGATATGACAGATACACATAAATATGTCAGAAGGTAAGCACAAAAGAGGAAGGGAGAGCTTTTGTGGTGGAAGGGTAACATTAGCAGAAGAAAGGCTGGTCTAATATAAATGTGACCTGCAAGTTTATGACTGTTAGAAAAACAAAGAAACAGATGCATTAGGGGCAAAAAGCTAAACCTTAAAGATGTCATTCATTAAGTCTGAAAATCTGTGATATGATGGGTCATGTTCAATGTATCAGCAGGGCCTTTAAGACTACACAAGGATGTCTCTGTTTGGAGGACAAATGGATGTTAGTATTTTTCACAGCATCACTTACTCTAATAGGAAGGGTGTATTTCCTTAAGCCCAAGTAAGAATAAAAATACTTGTGGCCTTATTCCTAACTCCTTTTTCCTTTTAGTAGCATTAATCCCCTGGGATGCATTCCCAACACTGATCCTCATTCTGCTAATTCCATACTGCTTTTGTTACTATTTCTTCTCTCAGACACCCTAACATCTGTAACCAGCAGTATAACTCACTGCAGATTTTTGCATTAACTTTTGTTTAAGGGTTGTGTTTATCACTGTCCACAATGTTTGATCTGAGTACAGTACCCTAATAGTGGAGAACAGTTCTAGATCAACATGCTGTCCTGAGAATTGAAGCAACACACCGTCCTGTCAAACTGTAACAAATTGCTGAACCACATATAGTAGAACATATGCTGTGCATAACAGTATGTTTCTAGCTTGTATATCCCTCCTTCACGTTTTAAGTAGAAATAGTGCAATGAGGAGCTAAAGGGATCCCTTGTCTTTGACAGGAGGTATTTATTTTCCAGACATAATACTGTCTCATTGGCATAAAATACAAAAGAAACATGGAGGTGAAAACCAATTTGTTTTGCTGCTGTTTTAATACATTGTCTGCTGCGTGATGTTTAAACAACTGTATTCAGCATATTTCTTTCTATCAAAGGGTCCCAGATCTAGCTGAAAAGATCTAAGCAAGAATGATGGCCTAATTATTTCCTTCTCTTCAGGAGAAAGTGATACACTCTGTGCAATGAAGCTTATACTACACAAGGACCGGTGGGAGGAAATGCTTGAGACGGCAGTTGTCCCTGGATATTACAACAGTTTTAAGGACAGGTAAGAGTGGAGTAAAAAGGTGGGCTGTGATCAGGGTCAGGAAGGTTACAGGAGTTTATGCTGTGTAATCCATTTCCTTAGCTAGTGCCTATTATAGTGACTTTATACCAAATGTGTCAAAATTCCCATATTAAGAGGTACACTGTTTTGTTATGTGGATTATTGTTTTCCCAAGTATTTTAGCAGCAGTCAAGAAATGTGAATGCCCTCTCCTTTTACTCAGGAGCTCAAATGCAGAAGTACATGGTATCAAGCCTGTGGGTACAATCAGCCAATTTGCTTTTATGAAAAAGGTTGCTCAGTATTTCATCTTATCCTGGCTCTTTCCCAACAGTAGTGATTAATCAACATGTATGAAAGTGGTCACTTTTAATTTTGTATCTTCAATTTATTTATCTTCAGAATAAAACTTAAAATCACTGGCCTAGTGTTTTTTAAGTGTCAATCCTACTAAACTCAAAAGAAAAGGTTTGTTGGCAAATAGGTCCCAAGGCACCTCTTTCTTGTTTCTGAGCTATAGTAGCAAGAAACTCAACAGGCTTGGCAAATCTTATGTACTCTGTCCCAGGAGGCTCACGGGAAAAATAAGGAATTACAAGAGACTTGGGAACAGTTGTGTGTGAATGCTTTCCTTACTGACCCAGATGGTGAAATCTTAAACAGTGGAAAGAGGTTTTATGTTGTCTTGAAATCGTCCTTCTAATGAAAAATCCTGGTTTTCTCTTATTTTTTTAGTGGCAGGGCTGGTTCAAGGTTTTGATGTTTGTGTGATGCAGGGCCAGATAGTAGGTCAACTCTACATGCAAAGAACTAGGAGCCATTTTGCTGGAGAATTGCTCCATATCGCTTCTGGATGGCTTTTGAACTTGGTGGATCAGGTGCTTCCTGAAAACCATTTGTATTCAAATGCACATAGAAAGCCAGAAAGTTTAAAATGTTAATCCATGGTACATCAATAAGTTGCCATTGCTGGAGTCCTCTCTGTTCTTCAGTGGCAGTAATTATCATGGCATAAACATAGAAGAGCAGAGAATATTTGCCTGAATGCCAAATGAATTTTTTGTGATTACCAGTTTAACAAAGAAGAACTTGTGAATACAGAGTGCTAAAAAGCTGTCTGCTGTGCTACACAGAATGGCAGTGCAATGCATAGGACAGACTACTGCTTCCAATATGGCTTTTGAAGTGAGGATGGGATTTTCTGTACTAGGTAAATTTTGCCTTTTCTCAGAAGGTTCATTTGAAGTTACTGAACTAACAAAAGGTAAGCAGCTTTTAATTGATTTGTGAGCATTCAATTAATTATAGCAGAATGTTAAATAATTAATGTGGGTCCCTTAAATTGGGGAGATCTTAAATAATTAACAGAATCCTTTTGCAGTGAATAATACCTGTTAGCAGCTGTGATTCTGCACCAGCCTTGTGATGCATAAAACAAAGGTGAAAAAAAAGGTAAAAACATATCTTTGTAATATATCTGTGAGACTGTGTGGGCATTCTGCATGAAAAATATCAGCAGATTAACGAAGATGTTTTTCAAAACTAATTAAATTGAAGTGCGTCATTTCTCATGATGAGTGGCTAATTACAGAACAGTAGAGTTGGATAGATAAGAAGTAGTCAGTGCTGTAAGGACAATCAATACAACTGAAACAATTCCAGTAGTAGTCCTGGATCCTAAGATATGTTTAAGTAAATAATAAGATTCTGGATAGGAAAACATAAATCACTGACACTACGTTCAAATTGATATTAACTTACGGCCATATACCACTCAGAGTCCTGAGACCAATTCAGTGTAGGAATCTCTGGGTATGGGTGAGTGGTGGGCAGCTTTTGACTTTTAATTTTTTTGAGATCTCATATATATTTCAGGAATGACAGTTTGTGTTTCAGCAGGTCATTATATTGTTATTCTTTAGGAAATAATCTTTAGTCTTCACGTAAAGAGATGTTTTAGCAGCACAGAACCATAGTTCTGAACTGACTTCATAAAATATCTGGAACTCATGGAATGTTTTAGTGGCATAGATATTTTAAAAGGAATATAAATATATATGCATTTTCAAACCCAATCAAGAATCCTCAAATATTCACATTTCACTGTGAAATCTCATGGCGAGTTTACACATGAAAGAGCAGAGTTAGGCCCAGCAAATATCCATTACTTTTTAGAGTAAGTCATTGCTGATTTTTTTTGTATACTAGTCAATGTTTCATATACCTTCTACAACTGCCATGTCAATACAGCTGATTTCAGTCTGTGTGGGAGGATGTGTAGCTGACCAAGTATGCAGGTGTGCCACAAGAACACTCCATCCCATGAACATCAAGAGCCGGTGTGAGGTTTTAAATCCTCTCACTATGATAATCTACACCCTATTCTGCAGGAGAAAGCACCTTTTACTGCATGCATTCTATACTGACAACTGCGACTGCAGAAATTTTGGTTGCAACCTTTACAGATTATCATCATAAAAACTGATAGGAAAATAATCCAAACTAAGGCACCAATGCTGTTAATGCTGCACCAGTGGTATGAGATAATACAATTGAAAAGGGATAGGATAGAGAAAGGATTTGAAGAAGGATTTGAAGCACTGGACATACTCGTAAGTCAGTGGAAGTTTAATATCCTGCTACTGTATTGAAATGGTGAATAACTGTAGTAACCCTACAGAGACATATTCTCCTATTTATTTTCACTTTGTAGATTATCATTCCACTGTGGTGATGGATCCCGCTTTTTCTTCCAGACCTACTGAGTTTAATGGAGTCTGGACAATCCCTTCAAGTGCAGCCTTTTAGGAAAAAAAAGGAGTGTTTTTTCCTTAGTTGGTATTCCTTCTTTGGCATATGAAAAGCCATGCTAGCTGCTCAGAATTAATACTGAGTCTTCCTAAACATGCCGAATATGTTACGCATACTTCTGGCAGAGCGCTGCTCTTATTAGCAGCCTGTCACACAGCTGCCTTTGGAAACATGCGACAGATCATGTATAGAATACAGGAACTTCTTTTGGAAACAAATGTGTTACAGGCAGGCATGTCTACATGCACAATTTCCCTTTTGGCACAGTGTGAAATTAGTAAACAACTGTGTGCTCTGTTTTCTAGCAACAAAACTTACCTTTTCTCTGAATCTTAGGTCCAGGCTATGTGTGAAATAGTACTTTTTCCTGTTTTTTTTTCTTCTTGTAACTCACCTATTGATATTTCACCGGTGGAAATAGAAAAGTGTGGAAACACAAGCATCCTTTAGGCTTTCACTTAAGGAGGAGACATTCAAAGTTCATTTTTCCTTTGTTAAAAACCAGACAATTATCAATAAATGCACAATCTAATATACCGGTTACAGTTTGTTCTAAAGGTTGTAATCAAGTATATACTCAAAATAGAAGCTGAAATAGAACATGTTTTTCACAAAATAAGACTGGAATGCCAGTCCTACATACATCTCATTTCATTTTCAGGTACTTTAGAAGTATTTAATGATTACAGATAAAGAGGGTTTGGTAGTTGTTTGTCATGTTCAAAGAGGTTTTAATTCTAGTGATCTCAATTTGGAATAGATTGATTGTTCTTTCTTGTTATAGTTCTTTAAATCTTACATTGGAAAAAAAAAGAAAAGGACACTGAAACAGACCTGACACCTAGCTGCTGAGATATTAGCTTTGTCTGAGAGTCTGTACACATGCCCTTCATACGATGAAGTATCTTAAATTAAGATAAGATAAAACAGCGAGCAAAGAAGTACAATTCCCATAAATTTTCTAGAAGACGGAAGTGTGATAACACAGGACATAAATACTGGAAAAAGAAAACAATCTTTCTCTTTTCCGCTTCACTACAAAAAGGGAGCACATCACTCCTGCCAAGCGCGCCCCCCCCCCCCCTCCCCTCCCCCCACTCCACCGCTGCCGGAGAGGAGTGAGGAGGAGGGGGTGGAAACTGAATTGAGCTGTCAGCGCAGCCCCCTGAAGAAGCCAAGCAGCCAGAGAGGAGGGAGCAGCTACCGCGGAGAGCCTCCAGGCAGAACTGCTGACTCCCACCCTCTAGGAATCCTGGGGAGAGAAAGAAGCCGCCGCCGCTGGCCGTGAGTTGCGTAATCACTGCCACTGCTGTGAGCCGCCGCCATGAGCCAAAACTGAAATAATCCAGAAAAGAAAAAAAGCTGCAAGCTGCAGCAAGAAGAAATTGAGACAAGAAGCCACTGAAAGCCGCGTGCCGCAGAAAGCCGCGCTGCAGAAAGCCGCATCGCCAGAAAAAGTCACTCCAAGCTGGGAGCACCATACCGAAGAAGAATTTGCTCCGAAGAAACTGCGCCAAAAGCTGCTCTGCCAGAAAAGCCGTGTTGCCAGAAAAGCTGCGCTGAAGAAACCGCGCTGAAAAGCTACAACCTGCTGACGTCATCGAAACTGCCCAGGTCTGCCGGTCGGGCATCGTCGCCATTCCACAGGGATCATCGCCGAACACCGAAAGGGCGGATGACGACATATGCACACACACACACACACCATCCACACATACAGGTCGTATCTTGACATAATTAAGTCCTTATTTGCCCTTATGTCTCAGTGGGTGAGAGGGGGAGTGAATGGGTGGGCGTAGTGTTCTTTAATATTGTAATATTTCCATAGAGTAAATAAGGTTTTATTTGAATATATTTAGTAATAAACTTGTTAGATACTCATTTGGTCTCCGTATTTGCTTACGAGCCTGGTGAGGAGATATTCCACTTTGCCCTCAACACTTCTCCCTTTGGGAGGTGGTTGGACCTCTGCGCGCCCGACCGCGACAGAGGTGTTTCCCTCTATGTCAAGAAATGGATAGAGTGTAAAGAACTATCCTGGAAGAAAGCCTCAAGCAGGTTGAAAGCTTGTGGGTATGAATTAGAGACCGTGACAACAAAGGGAACTTTGTGGTATTTGTCTACTACAGGCCTCCTGATAAAGGGGAGTTTATTGATGAAACCTTCTTACTCCAGCTACAGGAGGCTTCATGCTCTCAGGCACTCATCCTGCTGAGGGACCTCAACCATCCCAACATTTGCAGGAAAAGCAGCACAGCGAGATGTAGGCAATCCAGGAGGCTCTTGGAGTGCCTCATGATAACTTCTTAAGACAAGAAATTGCCAGCCATACCAGAAGAGATGCAATACTGGACCTGATTGTTGACAATGCCAAGTGAACTAACTGGTAATGTCAAGATGGGTGACAGACAGGGCTGTAGTGATGATGCACTGGTGGAGCTCACAGTCCTGAGGGATATGATTCAGGCAACAAATAAAGTCAGGACCCTGAATTTTAACAAATCAAAACTCCAGCTGTTCAAGGAGTTGGTTAATAGGATGCCCTGGGAAATGGCCCTCAGGGGCAATGGAGCAGAAAAGAACTGGCAGATCTTTAAAGACACTTTCCATAAAATACAAGAGGTCTCTATCCCCAGGGATAGGAGATAAGACAAGGAATGCAAGAGACCAGCATGGCTGAGTTGAGACCTGCTGGTCAAACTGAAGGGCAAGAAGGAACTGTGCAGGCAGTGGAAGCAGGGACAGGTATCCTGGGAAGAGTATAGGAGTGCTGCCTGGCTGTGTAGGGATGGGGTCAGGAAGACCAAGGGGCGGCTGGAGCTAACTCAGTAAAGAAAGCAAAGAATAATAAGAATGTCTTCTACAGGTATGTCAGCCAGAAAAGGAATGTCAAAGAAAGTGTATTCCCCTTGACGGACATGACTGGCAAATGGGAAACAATGGACAAGAAGAAGGCTGAGTTACCCAATGAGCTTTTCACCCCAGTCTTCACCAGCATCATCTTGTGAGGTGCCACACCTCTTGAGTGGGTAGTCTTCAAGACAAGGACTAGGGGAAAAAGTCCCTCCCACAGTAAAAGATCAGCTTTGTGACTACCTGAGGAATTTGAACATACATAAGTCTATGGGACCTGATAAGATGCATCCCAGAGTCCGAGGGAATTGTCTGACGGAGTTGCCACGCATGTCTCTATGGTATTTGAAGAGTCATGGTGGTCAGATGAAGTTCCTGGTGACTGGAGAAAGGAAAGTGTTGCAGCCATCTTTAAAAAGACTAGAAAGGAGAACACTGGAAGTTACCAATCTGTCAGCTTCACCTCTTTGCCTAGGAAGTTCATTGAACAGGTCCTCCTAGAACAGGGGTCCTCAAACTTTTTAAACAGGGGGCCAGTTCACTGTCCCTTAGACACTGTAGGGGGCCGGACTATAGTTTGGAAAAAAATGAACGAATTCCTATGCACACTGCACATATTTTATTTGTAGTAGTGCACAAAAAAAACAGGAAAAAGGATGCCGTATCCGGCCCGTGGGCCGTAGTTTGGGGACCCCTGTCCTAGAAGCTATGCTAAGGCACATGGAGGACAGAGAGGTGATTTGAGACAGTCAGCATGGCTTCATCAAGGGCAAGTCCTGCCTGACCAACCTAGTGGCCTTCTAGGATGCAGTGATTACATCAGTGGACATGGGAAGAGCTATTGATGTTACCTATCTTAAGTTCTGTAAAGCCTTTGTCATGGTCCTTCATAACATCCTTCTTTCTAAATTGGACAGCTGTGGTTTTGATGGGTGGACTATTTGGTGGATAAGGAATTGATTGGGTGGTCACATCCAGAGCACAGTGATCAATGGCTCAATGTTCAGATGGAGATCAGTGGCCAGTGGTTTCCCTCAGGGGTTTGTACTGGGACCAGTGGTGTTTAATACCTTCATCAATGATATAGTCAGTGGAATCAAGCAGACTCTGAGCATATCTGCAGATGACACCAAGCTGAATGGTGCAGTTAACACAGCAGAGGGACAGGATGCCATCCAGAGGCTCCTGGAAAAGCTTGAGAAGTGGGCCCATGTGAACCACATGAGCTTCAACAAGACCAAGTGCGGGGTCCTGAACCTGGGTCAGAGCAATCCTTAGTATCAATATAGGCAGGGGGATGATGGGACGGAGGGCAGCCCTGTGGAGAGGACTTGGGAGTACTAGTGGATTAAAAGCTGGACATGAAGCAGCAATGTGCATTCACAAGACAGAAAACCAACCATATTCCAGGCTGCATGAAAAGAAGCATGGCCAGAAGGTTGAGGTAGGTGATTCTGCCCCTCTACTCTACTCTGGTGAGACCCCACCTAGAGTACAGTCTCCAGCTCTGGAGTCCACAGCAGAAGAATGATGTGGACCTGTCAGAGAGTGTCCAGGAGAGGGCCACAAAAGTGATCATTGGTCTGGAACACCTCTGATACGAAGAAAGGCTCAGAGAGAAGAGATTATTCAGTCTGGAGAAGAGAGGGCTTATAAGAAAGATGGGGACAGTTTTTTTAGTAGGATCTGTTGCAACAGGAGCAGGAAAGAGGGTAAATTCAGGCAAGGTAGGTATAAGGAAAAATTCCTTACTGTCAGGGTGATGAAACACCAGAAGAGTTTGCTCAGAGAGGTGATAGATGCCCCATCCCTGGAAACATTTAAAGTGAGGTTGGACATGCCTCTAAGGAATCTGTTCTAGTTAAAGATGTGTCTGCTCATTGCAGGGAGGTTGGACTAGATGACTTTTAATGTTTCCTTCCAACCTAAATTCTTCTACGGTTCTATGATTCTATGATTCCATCTATTGACTGATTGCATTGTCTGTTTGGTAACATACTGCCTTATGACTAACAGCAAAGAAGCTGGCAGTTGCTTGTAAAGAGGTACACAGAATTTATTCTTGGGATATCACGAGCAGCAGATCATATTCATGCTTCCTAACATTAGCATCGGAACATAACTACCTTGTCGTGGTCGGGCGCGCAGAGGTCCGACC
>JAVFHW010051874.1:0-25767 GCA_032159205.1 Eurystomus glaucurus suahelicus | reverse complement strand
GGCAGACCTGGACTGTTTCGATGACGTCAGCAGCTTGTAGCTTTTTCTCTCTCTCCCTCCGACGGTGGCGTCGGCTTTGTCTTTTCTGGCAGCACGGCCTTCTGCGGCGTGGCTTTCTGCAGCACGCGGCTTCCAATGGCCTCTTGTTGCAATTTCTTCTTCTTCTTCTTCTTCTTCTTCTTGCTGCAGCTTGCAGCTTTTCTTCTGGATTCTTTTAGTTTTAGCTCGTGGCGGTGGCTCACGGTGCTGGCAGCAATTGCGCACCTCACGGCCGGCGGCGGCTCACGGCTTCTTTCTCTCCCCCGGATTCCTAGAGCAGTGGGAGTCAGCAGTTCTGTCTGGCGGCTCTCCGCGGCGGCTGCTCCCTTCTTTCTGACTGCTTAGTTTCTTCAGGGGGCTGCGCTGACAGCTCAGTTCAATATCCCCCTCTCTGGCTGCTTGGCTTCTTCAGGGGGCTGCACTGACAGCTCAGTTCAGTTTCCCCCCCCTCCTCCTCGCTCCTCTCCAGCATCGGCGGAGGGGGGGGGGGGGGCGCTCAGCAGGAGCGATGTGCTCCCTTTGTGCAGTGAGGCAGAAGAGAGAGCGATTGTTTACTTTTTCAAAATTTATGGCTGGCGTTACCTTGCTTCCGGTTTCTTGGAGGATTTATGGGAATTGTAGAATAGATTTATGGGAAATAGAGTTTTTTGCTCACTGTTTTAATAAGGCAGAAAAATCATGTGGTCGGTTCACCACATACCTATATTAATAAATGTCATCTGGAGAAACTTATTTCCCTCAGTTGCCCTATAGGGAAACTAACTCATAAGTACTGTCAGTCAAGTTAGATGACTTTTTTTCAGCAAAACGTAAAGATAGGAATGTATAACTCAAAATTTAGATATGGGTAACATAACACACATTGTGATGTGTGTTGTGTATTTTGTTCTGTTGCATCTAGTGTGGAGCTCCTATACTGTAACTTTTTCAAGCACCTAGCTATGGATTTGCTGTGTTTTACAAATCCTTTTTAAACACTTCCTGTATGTTGTTATACACAGGTTTGCTTAGTGAGTAGATAGAATAGAACCTTAAAGTGAAATATTTGATTAGCATGTGTCTCATGTGACTATTCTTAAACACATTAACTACAAAGAAGAGTTCTGTCATATGAGCTATATACTTCTGTTGTATAAAACACATATAGGAAGGCATATAAATGAGATAGTTATTGATGAATTTAATTTGGCTCTTTTAATTTTCTTTAAAAACCATTTTATGATATAATAATAAAATTTCATTTTTATGGCTAGCTTTTTATCATACAGACAATCTTTTAAATATGAAAATTAGTACAAAGAAACATACAATAGTCTCCAAAGAGATAAAACACTTGATTATATTTAACTTTAATTTCACCTCCACTGACAAAGTAGTTACATATAAAGCTTTCAACTGTTTTTACAGAGAAAAAGATGTGCAATCTTTTTAAGATGTCTTGCAGCACAAAGGCTTGGAGAACAGCTGGTAGCCCCATTAAAAAAGTCTTCATTAGAAGGGCAAAATGTTTGTTTTCTCTTGTCACATGAAAAGTAAGTAAAATTAATGGACTTCAGTACATGAATTTCTGAATCGTATGAGGTAAAATTTAAGAAGGGATTTACATTCTGAATCTATGCTACATTTTAAATCCTACTGCATGTGGCATTCCTATCGATATCATAGACAGTTTGTAGTCTTATGGTTAATTATAACACAATTTCTTTTACTTTTCTGTCATCTATCTATCTATCTATCTATCTATCTATCTATCTATCTGTCTATCTATGTGGTGAAGATTTGTCATGTTTGGGTTCAGACCATAGTCTATTCCCTTAAGAACTTGTAACTTTAAATAGCAGACCAAATAGCTGGAGGAAACAAAAAGAAGATAAATTAAAGTACAAAATAACAACAACTATCAATTGGTATTGATAGACCACGAAGCAATAAAATTAGTGAAAGTAGTCAAAAAGGTGAAAAAGGAAAACTACAAGTTTAGTAAACATTTCTGAGATTATATGAAAATTGTAAAACTACAGTGATGGAACAACACTGTAACTTATAGTTAGAGAACACAGCTTAAGGTCTAGTCCTACGTATTATAATGCACTTGTAGAATTTTCAATCATGTGATCTTACATTTAATATATTCTGATCCTACATTTAATATATTCCTATTGTATTCCTCTGTAAAAATTGCTTACTCTTAAGGGTCTTTGTCCTGGGTGGTCTTCTTGGAGAAAATGCATAGGAAATACATAATTCCTTCATGATTTCAAATGTGAACATATTTCCATTAATGAAATAGATCTTTAAACCGCATGGTAGTTTCTGTGATATAGTGAGTTTCACAGCCTTTGCTGGTGACTAGCTTTCCTAGATCTTTGGCAGAGGAATTGGCTCCCCAGCTCCACCTCTAGGTGTGGGGCACTAGGCCAATTTTCAGGGCTGAACTCCTGAATTAACGTGCTGGGGTTTTCTTGGGGACCAGACACTTTTTCTCCTTGGAAAAATGCAGATCACAAGATGTTGTTCCTCAATTAAGGCCATGTATAGGTATCCAGGAAAACTAGATGAAAATATATGTGATTTGTACCTACAGAAACTTAAAATAGCTTGCTCGTTGATTGACCTTGTCTATTAGAAAGCAATATAATAATCTCGTACTGTAAAGTCTCCTTATAACCTGATTTTAATCCAAACCTTAGTTTTATCTTTCTATTCACTGTATTGGTTTTTGTTATATCCTGCTGTTTGTGAGATTTTCATTTTTAATGAATTCTCTGTTTTTGAAACACAAGAAGGATTTAGTTATTAAATCATTATTATATCCCTTTCTCTCCTAGCATTCATCCTCCCAGTCTTGGTGACACTGAAGGCTGCAGCAGTAGACTGCTATTTGATGTCTCAGAAGTGTCTTAAATTGATAATGACTTATGTTACACATGATCCTAAGGGTTATACTCTGCTCTTTCTTAGAACTGACCATCACAAAAACTAATGAGGTCTTTTGATTTGCTTAGCAATATCCTTTGGAAGAATGCTACTTACATTCAGTGCGCTGTTACTATGAGCATTTAAGAAAATGAAAATAGAGATATTGAAGTTATACATCTCCTAGTAGCCATAATATGTAATTTCCCTTGTGTATACCCAGTAGTGTTTGCTATATTCCATTATGCACTTTCAAGTACCATGTATGTTGTTGCTCTTTAGGAAACACAAAATTGAATGACAAGAAATCAGTATATTTAATTTCACACCTGTGACAGTATTTAAGAAAACTGCTGATGCAAACTCGAAATTTTAAAATAAAGATGAAACAGTGATTAAATGCAAACTGACAAAGTGGCATCATTATTTCATCCAATGACTGAGAAAGAGTGACAAATACAATGTGAAGAAGGCCAAAGGAGACAGACTAGAGCGATAGAAAAGCAGAGAAGAAATAGAATAGCGCTTTAGCCTGTGCAACCTTTGGCATAACTTGATTTGCACAAAACACAAATTGTAGACTCAGCCATTCCTGTTTTCTTCAGAGCAGTGCACTGTTTCTGTGACTTTGTTCAGCCTTGACCCCACAGTGCTGTCACTTTCCACTGCAGACATTTCTGATGCTAGGCTGGACTGGTCAAGCCTTGGAGGACCTCTTGTCAAACATGCTGGGCTTCTGAACCAGATGGATTTACACAGACAAATCCTAAGTCATTTGAGGCTGTCACTTTATGATTTACATTATGTTCAGAATTCAGCATTAGTACCTCATCCTTTTAGTTTAAGTTTTTAACACTATTTTCCCTTTTATTTCTCTGCACAGAACACTGCATAATGACAAACCTTGCCTGAGGGTTCCCAAGTTGTATTGCAGTAAAAACAACATATAGCAATAAAGAGGCAGAGCCACACGGTGCAGCTGGAAAAATGAATTCTTCTGTCCTATTTTCTTAGGTTACTTGCTTGAGTGTTTTATTATTTTGATTAAGTATCACTTAAAATCTTGAGTGGTTTTCTTACTGAGGAGGGAAAAGGAGACCCAAGGGAGCCCACAGTGATATTGGTGGACTTCTGTATGCATTTATGTGAGCAAAGTTTCTGAACTGAACTTTCAAAGTGGCTTAAAAAAACCTTGCCTTTAATAGCTTTACAACAACATTTAATAAGTCTAAGCTGATTTTTTTTTTTTTCTGAGGCACTTGAATTGCAAATCACTGATCCAAGGTCTTATAGCCTTGAAGTTCAAGTCAGATTATCTGCAAATATTAGAACACGCACATGTGAGGCAGCCTTTACAAGCTTTAAGATCAAAGAGTCACTGTGCAACCTTCAGAATAATATCATTCTGTCACTCAAGCAAGCATAAGAAGGCTGGAAAAGTTCAGGTTTTCAAGCAACTTTAGAATTCCTTTTGAGCAAAGTGATTTTGGCCATAGAAAGATCGTATGCAACAAAACAAGTTCTTACCTTCAAAAAATACGTTATCCCTCTTTTTAATGAAATAGAAAAAAAAATCCCCAAATTTACCATAAATTAAAGTTAAAAGTTAAAATATCTCTTCATATGTCTGTTTTTACACTTGTCTTTTCAGGCCTGGGCTCCCTGGCCTGGATGATCTTAGCTGTTGTTCTTTGCACCATGTCTTGTCTAATGCTGACATGTGTTATAAAGTATTTAAAAATACGTAATAATTTCAAGTTTTGAATTTCTTATATCTCCTCCTATAAAAGGTGAATGGGTTCAGTAGAGTCCATGAGATTACTTGTTTAATACAGAGGAGGTACAGAAATACTTCACTAGGTCAGGGCTGCAGAGTTCAACACCTTTCAGCACCCCAGTATCAAGGCTATATGGCTTATTTTATTAAAGATTCTTCTTGTAACTGAAGCAATCTCATATAGACGTAAGTCTACGTGGCACATATTTTTCCTTGCAGAGCTGTATGACTTCATTACATTAAGCTCCATGAATTTATTACCTAATTGTCTTTCTATATAGGAAATAATCTTACTTAATTTTTATTGTACTGTTTCTATCTGACAATTTTACTGCTAGACTTCCATCTGTTTCTCTTTTGTAGGCCTCTTCTAAGTAGGGTATTTGTTTTTCAGACTTGAGCTAAAAGTGAGTTGGCTGGCATTATTACTGCTTCACAGAGGATGATGACAGAGGCACTCAAAGGTTAAGGGACTTGTTCCTTGCACAGGTTGCCAATGACAGAGCAGAATACTGCATTCCTGTATGCTTGTCTTTATAGTTCTGATCAGTAGATAGCTCTCTTGTCAAGTGCATTAACTTTCCTTTTCTCTCAGTTTTCCATTTGAATCATTTCCACTGATGAAGATCAACCTCTGGTTTAACTGTGCTCAGTTTCCAGTTCCTTTTTTAGACTTTCTCTAGTTCAAACCACGGAACTGGATATAGATCAGCTGAAAAAAAACAATGAGAAAAAGGACATACTGTTCTTAAACTATGCTTATTCATAACATGTACGTATCTTTTTATACTTTTTATTTCTCTTTGAAATGTTGAAATGCATTGTTTGTTAAATTTGAAACTGTCCAAATTAGTAGAAGCTGAAGTCTCCTATGAGTCTGCTGTCAAAACCCTACTCTAATTTTCTGTGTCCAGAGTAATTATACTTTTTCTATAGAGCTGTAAAAGAAAAGAGCATCGGGTCACTTATTCCTTACAGTATCATTGCAAGCATATTAAACTTAAATACATATAATATATGATGAAGGAAAAGATTTTCCCTTGTGGGGGAAGAAAAATGGATTTGGACAGTACTTTCAAGAGTTCAGACACAGTAGGTTTCTAATATCCTTGTACCTTGAATTCTTTCTGAAAGCTCGGAGTACTGAAGATGATTTCATGCAAGCTGGTGGAGTTTAAATGAATACCAGACATTGGAGAAAGAGTGCCATGCACTGATACCTCAAATCTCAAAGAGCAGAAATTGAATTTAGTAATTTATTTTGATGTTATCAACCCAATATTTGTGGTTTGTTTGTTTGGTTTTGTTGTTGTTGGTTTGGTTTGGTTTTGTTTTTAATAACATTCCATTGCCGTTTAAGCTGTAGCACGAAAGATCTTATTTCCAATCAGATACACTTTGAAATCCTTTCTTATATATGAAAAGAAGCTTGGAAATTTGTGACTTCTCTTAAGGAAAATGGAGGCCACAGGAAGGGATAACTTAATGCAATAAACTAGGAGCATGCCTGTTGCTTCAAAACAACAAAACAGAGACAAATTATTCTACACCATATTTTAGCAATTCCTTATCTACGGTCTTTAAGATTATCTTATGGCTACTGAGTAGTCAGAATTAGTGGTAGTGGCTGGCTGAGATTCTAACAACAATTACTTAATTAGAAGATATTTCTGGGTGTATTTCTACCAATAATAATATTCAAGGAGACTTACTGGTATCATTATACCCTTCCACTGATTGCTACATCTTTCCTTTAGTTTCTGGAGCATACAACTGCAGTGCACTCATGATGCTGATGCATACACAACCATTTCATCCTCTCCCCTTTGTTAGCTTTGAGAACAGCAGCAAAAAAATGTTAAAAAAAAGTCTCTGTAAGACCACTATAATTCTTTTTTTAAACTTTGAACAAAAAAATAGTAGACATAATTTTCTGTTGAGTTGCTTATACAGTTGATACTGCACTTCTCTGTGATGAGCTGAATATATACATTGTATAAAGCTTCAAGCAAAAAGTTATATTATTTGTGCCCATTTCACAAGCAAAGACTTTAATGACTGTATGTTCAAAAATTCTTTGCTAAATGCTAGCCTGTAATTGATAACTGGCTGTTTATTAGGAGCTACCCAAGGCTGTTGATGGAGAAAGGTTCTCCTTTCTACTACGAGGAGGCACAACAATATTCTCCGCTCTTACTCTTTCCTTGTTTCTAGTCTATGAAAATTTATTTTCCTGTTACTTCTTTAGGAAACAAACTGAACTGTGAGGAATTTTAAAGTTGAAAATCTAGCTTGTCTCTGTTGAAGTGTTCTTACCTGATGCACTTTCATTTCATGCTTTTGGTATATTTCCAAGGAAACATAAAGTCAACTGAGGGCTCATCAGCTTCAGCTGCTGTTGCAGAACTAGGGTGCTTGAAATCTGGTCAGGCAGAGGCCACATTCAGCGTAAGGCAGAGCTGTACAAGTTGTTTAGAATCAGTGGCTAAATGAAAAGCGAGCAATTTCCTTTTTCCATCTCGATTCCATCTCCAAAATCCAATTTCATGCTAATCCAACTATTGCTTCCTGCTTAGTTTGGAAGGACAAACAAATAACAATTTTGAGCCAGGTAAATGTTTTGTACCTAAAGGTCTTTACAGACTATAGGAAGAGGAATGCTTGTCCCAAATTTTTCACTCCACAACTATTTCCCAACAAGTGGAAATATATTAGGCAGAGATATTTGATTATTTTCCATATACATCAAGAGCTTATGAGCATTCATATAATGTTTTCATACTCTAGAAACTATTACTTTATTCTGACCATGACCAGAGTTAGTAAATGGAAACTCAATACAGATACTTAAATAAATTTATATTTATTAATATTGACAGTTTTGTATGAACCTCATTCTTGCTTTTGATCAGGGTTGCTTAAGGCTTCTGGTCTCAGAGTTTATGGTGTCACCCTGTGAGATAAAGATCCAGTCTTGCCACTAAATCAGAATGCATATAGGTATATCAGCAAATTTTTACATCAGTGCTTTGAAATGCTTCAAAAACGTATGTGTATGCATCCATGCAATAATACATTGGGCCTTTAGTGTTTGCTGGAAAAATATGCAGCTTCTGTTTGTGTGGCAAAGATATTTTTCACCTAGCTGAATTTGCTTTTTCAAATTTTGACTTTCAAAGATAACTTAATAAAGAATGCAGGATAGTAACACCTATATCAGCAAAAATGCTGGCTAGGAGTTTGCAGGGAATAAACTATGTGTATATACTTAGATACTGAAAATGGACCAAAGGCAACTTGAGATCTTAGAGGAAGAGATACACTACTAAAACTACAGTAAAACAACACTGTTCTTGGATCCAAAACTTTGGTATAACTAATATCTCTTTTAAAAATAATGTTTAGGGAGGAGGGAGAGAAGCAATAATATGGCAGAGCTGGAGAACAGCTTTTTCTCTATTTTGGTATTTTTGAAAGGAAGACAATTTATGAAGATTTGCAGCTATGTCTCTCTACACTCACAAAATTTGCTCTCATGGAATAATTGAAAACTTAGTATAAAACCATCTTTCTACTTGTTTCCTTCGTTTGCATTGTAATAATGTAATAATGATCTGTAGTTCTGAGCTGGTACATGGATCTCGGGTGTCAAAACACAGACATATATTTTGAGGCTCAAGATATGCTTCTAGTTTAAGAATATTTGATGACATATGGAACTATATTTTCCAGGTATGCTAACAAAAGATATAGAACAAAAAATAGAGTAGCAAGAAATCCCTGGGAGATAAAAAGAAATGAAGGAAGGAAGAAAAATGTCTTAGCTTTACTTAAGCAGAGAAAATTCTACAGACTGACTTTTTCTATTGTGTTGCTGGTTTTTTGTTGTTGTTGTTTTGTTTAGTTTGTTTATTTTTGTAATTCTACCTGGGTTTACATTCTGTGGAAATATGAACATGCTAAATTATTGAGACGTGTTTTGAATTCTGTGATGATTCAAATAGCCTGTCAGTTATGATTGACTAGTCTTGTGCTGGAAAATAGAACAGTAAGTAGAAAGAAATGCAGTGGAAGGTGTACCTTTTCTTCTGTATTCTTGCTTAAAACTAGGACAGTTGTCAGAAACATAGCATTTGCATTAGCTTAGTTTTGAAAGTAATCAGAAAAAGGTTGTTATTTCTAACAGGCATATCTATCCTCTGTATTACCATAGGATGAAAGAGAAGCTTAACTGTTAGGTGTTTAGAGAAAATTTAAATAGAATTTAGACAGTTCATGGTTGTAGATATTTTATTTTTGCCAGCTTAGAGTAAATTAATCAGAGTTGAGGAAAGAAAAGAGTGACCCATTAAGATACTGAGGGAAAATCCAAGGAAGTATAATAACAGTAAAATAAAATAACATCATATTTTTCAACATTGAAGCATAACACCTCTGTGATTGCACAGGAGGAAAAGTTTACTGCAGTTGCACATAGCAGATTATGTTTCAGGAGGGAAGGGTAATCTAGTGCATCTTTTTGATGTTCCCTATTTGAATTACCACATTTTTTTTTTTTTTACCAAGTTGCTCTTAGGAAATTTTGAAGTCCTGGGGCAGTTTAACACCTGAGATACCTTCATGCTTTTTAATTCACCACAGGAACACACTGGGTGCCTTTGAAAAGTCTGAACAGAAATTGTTCCTTACATAGTTGTGATCTGAGGGTAACTTAGTACTTTATTACTTAACTGGGAGAGTTGGAGGTCATGTTTTAAAGGTTGTGAAATGACCAGATTTTCTTTGTGACAAGAGACAAGAGACCATGTAAGTACTGTTGACACTGTACTATCTCAGATTCTTAAACAAAAATTAGTTATTTCCCTTGGGTGTGTAATGTGGAAGGAACAAAGTCTGAAATGTAAGGCAGACAGCACTTTAATAAAAATATTGAATGATTTTTAAAAAACTTTGTTAGTTTCAGAAATAGAAGTGTGCTGATACTGTAAAAAAATCAGCTGTTGATAAGCTGTGAAACAATGTAAATGTGTTTCTTCCTGCCTACCTCTTTGTATATATTTTACTTTTTTATGTACAGTATTAGGATATAAGGTGTTTGGTTTTTTTTATTCCCACTCAACACTAGTGAAAACTTCTCGACCTTATTTTTGTGCAGCTTTTGATGGAACTTTGCACACATTATTTCTTCTGCTCTAAAAAAATTTATGTAAATGTTAACAGCAGAAAGTACTGACATGTCTGTATGCAATAACCTAACTTGATGATGGACAAAACCAATCACTTCCTTGCTCTAAGTGGAGAGGAGAAACCCGTTATATACCTGCCTTGCAAATATGCACAAAAATTACTAGCCTATGCTCAAAAATGACTCATTACCACTTCATCTTCTTTCACTGAAGACAGCAAAAAGATTAATATTTTGCTTGTTTCAGTTTTTCCTTGGACGAATGGGTGGATACGTTAATATATTACCCTCAATTTGTCCTATAGGTCTCTGTCATCAAAGGAAGAATTAGAGGTTAAGGTTTTTGTTGTAGTTACCGGAGCCTCCAGAGGGCGATATATGCTTTAATTATCACTCTGGCAAGACTGTAATAGATGTGCATGCACTGTTCTGCAATTCTTGTGCATGTAGGTGCTGTCAGAAAAAAAAAAAAAATCTAGGTTCAGCAGTAATTATCCCAAACACTGTCACCTATAGCTGTGATATCCTGTATTTGGGAAATAAAAGAGAATATTTAAATGACAATCATCTGCATGACCCAGTGGCAATAAAGACAAGTGAATGAATCTTGCATATGTGTGTTCTGGAGGTACGAATGTATAAAAGCCTGTGACAAACACTGCAACCTTTTAAACTGATAAGAGCCTGCCTCTCTCTCTCTCTCTCTCTTTGATTATCTATGCATTGGTGACCTTCCCTGCTCTCTAATCTGAGCATCTCTGCAGCCTAGCTATAACCTGGGATCAATGATTAAAGTCACAAAATAAAATTCTAGGATTTCATTCTCTGTTTTTCCAAGCTGCCTATTTTTCGGGGTTATTGTTTGCACTCTGCAGGTATTTTAAAGTCTTGACAGCCAGCTATGATTAATATTATTTCATATACTATTTGTAATTACTTTTTAAGTTCCTTTTTTGAATATGACAAGGAGAGGTCAATATGCAGGATCTATCTGAAAAGCAGGTGCAGCAGCATGGTGCTGCACCCTCCCAGTGAGGGCAAACTCTGTGCTGGATCTGCCAACAGGTTACAGCTGCTTGGTATCAACAAGCCAAGAAGTGCTTAGGATACCTAATTCTTCCAGTTTCTTCTAGACACTTCTGCATATTGGAAACAGAGCTGATATATGACATGATTATTTAAATAATAGAATAATGGAATAATAGAATGGTTTGGGTTGGAAGGGACCTCAAAGATCATCTAGTTCCAACCCCCCTGCCATGGCAGGGTCACCTCCCACTAGACCAGCTCACTCAAGGCCCCATTCAACCTGGCCTTGAACACCTCCAGGGATGGAGCATCTATAGCCTTCCTGGGCAACCTGTTCCAGTGTCTCACCACCCTCAGGGTAAAGAATTTCCTTCTAATTTCCAATCTAAATCTACCCTCTTCCAGTTTGAACCCATTACTTCTCATTCTATCACAACAAGTCTTTGTGAAATGTCCCTCCCCAGCTTTCTTGTAGGCCCCCTTCCGATACTGGAAGGTCACAATAAGGTCTCCCCTGAGCTTTCTCTTCTCCAGGCTGAACAAGTCCAATTCTCTCAGTCTGTCTTCATAGGAGAGGTGTTCTAGACCTCTAATCATCTTTGTAGCCCCAGTACCAGTCCTTGAAGGACACCACTCATTACCAGTCTTCACTTGGATATTGAGCCATTGATTGCAACTTTTTCAATGTGCTCAGGCAGCCAGTTCCTTATCCACTGAGTGGTCCATCCATCAAATCCATGTCTCTCCAATTTAGAGACCAGGATGTCATGCAGGACAGTGTTGAAGGTTTAGCTTAAGTCCAGGTAGACGACGTTTGTTGCCGATGTTATGAAAGCTATTTATGCTTTCACAAATAGCAAAAAAGGATGATTTTTTTTCCTCTCAGGAAAGCTTTTGTCAGTCAAAATTTGTCACATTCAATATTTTCTTTTTGGGCCTGCTTTAATCAGCACCCTCTTGCATCCAGCAGATGCTGAGTGCTCATAACTCCTACTAACCTCAGCAGGGGTTGAGGGTTTTTACCATTTTGTACAGAATAAAGCACTAATAGAACTCAGGCACTAATAGCATACACTTTCAGGGGACCAAAGCAGCTACATCTCCCATTGACTTTGCTTGGAGTCGAGAGTGCTCTGAGCCTCTGAAAAATATAACTGTCTTACTGATGCTTCCTAGTAACAGCTGGAGATGTGGAACTGAAGAATCAAGAACATGCAGAAAACGCTAGTTTAAAAATATTTTGCTCAGAGGGCTACATTAAAGTGACTTCATTAAGGTGGAAAACTATTAAAACTTAGCAAGTGACAGAATTAAAGGTAGTTTTAAGAAGCTTAATCTAATATTACAACATGTGTGCTATCACACAGTATTTCATTTCCTGCTATTATTTCCACTGGAGCCTCTGCCTAGTAAGTGTACAGAATGGTCCTGTAATGAACAGTTATGCTTCACGTTAGCTCATGAATGTTTGCCCTATTTACCACACATCTTATTCAAAATTTTAATTTCTGTGGGGTCTTTTCTTTCATGCTCATTACTATAGTAACCAAGCAGCATTAAATGTAAGGTCAGATGTGTTGTGGTAATATGCATACATTTTTTAATACATTGTCACCTACATTGGTTATCAATGTCACTGAATCTAACCCACAGGAGCATGGTTTTGGAGATGATAAAGCAGCAGATGACAGCAGCCAGTTGTCAGTCTGCCAATGTGTTTTCTGTATTTGCTGATGATAGAATCATCATCAAATTCAAAACTGTCTACCTCAATTTCTGTGACTGATACAATGTGCAACGAAAACCACACACTTTTGTTCTTTTGTCTTCCCTTCCTCCAATCATCTTCCTTCCCAACCCAATTTCCTCTACCAGTCCTGGTGCCTTTATCTTCTCTGTTCCAGTTTCTGTTCCTGAGGGTATATCTTCACTGCAGCCATACTCATCTGCTGTAAAATACCCAATCTTCACACAATTTACAGGTTCTTTTTATTCCCATTTTCATTCCTCTATCCTTCTTAAACCAACATGGTTCCCCTCATCTATACCTGCCCTTCTTCTTAATCTGCTTGTTCATCTAAACGAATTTCCACGGCTGGCTCTTTATAGTACCTTTCTTTCATTTCTAATGGGAACTTGAAATTCTCCCTGTCAGAATCCATTTAGTCTCTACCCACCCAATATCATTTCAACCTATTTGCCTAACCAGGAACAGCCTTAGCAACCTCCTTGTCAAACAAGTGCTAGACGCTTAGTTTCAACCCAGCCTCTCAGCAACAAGCATTTAATGTATATTCAGCTCAACATCTTTCCTCTGAAACTAGTTTCAGCTTTTTGTCCTCAGAGGTCCCAGTTCTGGAAGCTCAAACATTTCTGCAGCCACAAGACCTTCCTCCCTTATATTCTTCTGTCCCTGCAGTTCCAGGTTGGATCAGCTTGGTTTGGGACCACAGGATCCACTCACAAATGATCCACTTTGTGAGTGGATCCTGTGGTCTCAAACCAAGCCTTTTGTTCTTTGTGCTAATCTGTCATCCAGCTACATTTTGCTCCTTGTTCTACCTGTCTTTCTCTTTCAGTCTTGACAGATCCCTTTCTGAAGACAATTATTTTGTATTAGCAAAGGAAAGGGGAGCTCCCACGTGTAGTCCTGAAGGCCAGTTAAACTATGTTTTATGAAACAGTGGTGAGAAAGAAGTCTTATTTGGATTTGCGTTACAACATGTTGAGTTGTCTAGTTCTGTTGTGAGCAGGATCTTAGAGGCTGTAAGAAAGCAAAAGAAAGCATGGTTAGTAAGACTGAAATTGAAGAATTTAGCTACAGAATATGATGAAAAGGTGTGAAGAGCTGTTTTAAGTAACTTATCCACTTACCTAAATATGGGTTCCTTTTACCAAAGATGGTTAAAAACATAATTCCTTCCACTAAGGCCAGCACACCACCAGATTCCACATTCAACCTCCAAAGTACTAGAGTGGTTGAGAAAAGAGCCGTCATGATTTTTAACATGACTGAAATATAACACTTATTTACAGAAAGAAAATTAAATGTTTTTTTTAAAGTTTTCTAGAAAAATATAAAAATTGAGTTAGCACTCAAAATTTCAGCTCAATTTCAGTTTGGCAAGGACAAGTTGTTATAAACGATGGAGAAAAGAAGTTTACTAGGGACACTGGCCTAATATGTCTTCCAGACTGTGATAACGGATTTACCCACTACTTTCTCTGAACTCTGCTTCTTGTTTGCTGCTTTTACAGGCCAAGACACCCTCCTCATTTTGCTGCACTGCTAGCTGAAAATATAGACCATTGCTGGAAGATTAGCGGGACACAGCTCCAAAAAGTTGATAAATGAAACATCAGATAGCATACTTTTTTCCCATTAAAAAAATATTTTTTATAAATATATCTTTAACCTGCTGCTTGAACAGTTACTTTCAACTCCAATCCCATGATTCTATTAAAAGTCATTGTTATCATATCCTAGAACCATGCCAGCTTTCACCCATGCACCTTCTTGAAGGTCAAAGCTTAAAATAACTGTCAAGCCTCTCTAACCTAGTAATCATTTTCTGCCTTGAGGTAGTTCCTTCTGCAATCAATGCCACAGAATATACAATTATAAATGTTTGACGTTGGCTGGTTTTGTCCTTCATGTTACCTAAGGTGCTGGACGCACATAGTTTATTTTTATATAGTAAGGCTACAATTTTGCAGGATATTAAACTGAATTGCAACACATGCAGAAATTGCAGACACTGCTTTTTGCAGAAAAAGCCAACTAATTATAGTGTATCACATAAAACAGATTTTGAATTTTTTTATGGCATTCTAAGATGAGTATTTTTAATCTAGTTTGGAGTAAACAGCTTCTCCTTAAATCACTGGGAGTGCCACTACAACTTTCATGTCACAGCAAAAAGAAAGATTAGAAACCCTGAAACATGATTTTAAAAGGATCAGTAAAAATTATTTGGCAAATAAATAATCTGCAGTTGAAGAGAAAAAAAATACAAGTAGTGGCTTGATTTTGTCTTTCTCCCTTATGTGGTACTTTTTTATCCATTTGTTTTTCTATACTGCATTAATAGTGGCAGTAGCAACAGCACCTATATTAAAATACCTGTGTTACTGTGTACCAGTTTAACAGCCATTGTTTACACAGTGACATACCTGGGTTCAAGGTACAAAACGAGCAGAGTTAATTTTCCTCTTCGTTGAAAGAATGTAAGAAGAGGAAAGAGTAGGGGAGAAGGGGACAGAGATGGGGAAAGAGACATAAACTGACTAAGAGACAAATCTAGGAAAAAATCTAGGAACTGAAATATCCCATCAGGAAATAAAATGAAGTCCCTGTTCTGAAACCCAGCCTAGCTGTCTAATTCTACCTAACACAGTGATCCCTTATGCTACATTGGGAGGATATAATTTTGTTACTCTTCTTGGAAGCTCAGGAAAACGAGCAGAAATACCTTGAGAAGGGAATTTGATGGGTATATATTGCTCAATTCGTGTTTCTGGCCAAAAGATCCTGGACAGCCTGCATGCAGCCAGGGACAGAGGCCAGGAATGAGACTGCTTCACAGGCAAGAAACACAGGGCTGGAAGAAAGCTGCCAAAATGCAAAGGCACCTTTCAGAGGCATGTGAGAGCATCAATAAGTTCAGAGCCTGCCTGTGCTTAGGCTTCTCAGGTGAGGGGCAGACTAATGGAATTGGGTATGACTGGAGAAGCAGTGAATAAGCCTACCTGGAAGAAATAAACTTCCAGGAGTTCTGGTAATAGCAGTGGTTCAGGGAACCCCAGACTCATTGCTTCATACTACTTATCAAAATTGGGCTTTGGGAAAGGACGTTTAGTCTAAGTTGCAGTAGCAACCTTTCCTATTGGTATACCTTTGCACCTCCTCTGTTTACAATTTATTTTGCTTCCCTCATGCTACTGTTATGATACTTGAACTCCCAGTTAGTTGAAGTTTATGATACTACTCTGAATCTGGATCCCTGCTAAGTATCTTTAACAAAGTTTCTTCACACATTCACAGATGCGAAGAATAGCAAGATATGTGATGTTTTATAGCCAGTTATGGGAAATCTGCTAGATCTGCTTTTAAGTGCCTAAGTAGAAATCATGACCAGAATTTGTCATCTGAACTTGAGCAGAGCTTTTTATTTTTAAAAGTCATTTGTGGAAAACACTTGCTTTCCTTTGGAAAGCTTTGTGGTTTTTGATATGATCCATGTTTTTCATAAATCACAGATGATAAAAACACAAAAACCTGTGCTGTGTTTGGTGAACAGAGATTTTTGTTTTGCTTGTTTTGCAGAAGACGTTTATGCTAATGGTAATGTTTGCACAGCTGTATTACAGCCATGCATTTCAGTCTGCTTTGATCAGTAATTCTGCTTAAAACACACTTACAATGTTTTAATTTAGCAGAAGGTAAAAAATGGCACCAGTTTTGAACCTGGCACTATGCCTAGGAGCAATTTTAAAAAAGAAATTCATAGTAATGTCAAGCTACTTTAATGTCCTTTTTTTTTTTTTTTTTTCAGAAACACATTAATCTGCATCAATTCATGCAGGAAATGTAGTTTACTAACCCGCTAGACCTAGAATATAACAAGACAGTACACTAAATTCTCAATGGAAAGTGACTAATACTTTCCAACCAGCTATAGCTGTGCTTGTTCCTCCTTTTTCAGTCAACAAGCATTTTGCAATTACTTTGAATAGAGAAGGAGCAAAACCCTGTCTCTTATGAATTATGTAGTTATTTAGGTGTTCTTAGCCATTTACGAATGTTTTAAGAATAACTTACTCTATTATGTTAAGTATTGTGGAATAAGAAAAATTAATATGTGTCATAGTTCTCTCAACCTTGAAAAGATTGAGGGACCTGGACAAGCTGGAGAGGTAGGCCTAGGTGAACCTCATCAGGTTCAACATGACCAAGTGCAGGGTCCTGCACCCAGGTAGGGGCAGCCAGCAGTATCAGTATAGGCTAGAGAGCAGCCCTGTGGAAACAGACTTGGGGGTACTAGTGGATGCAAAGCTGGACATGAGCCACTAATGTCCAATTGCAGCCCAGAAGGCCAATTGCACCCTGGGCTGCATCAAAAGAAATGTGGCCAGCAGATCAAGAGAGGTGATTCTGCTCCTCTACTCTGCTCTGGTGAGACCTTACCTGGAGTACTGCTTCCAGCTCTGGAGCCTCCAACACAAGAAGGATGTAGACCTGTTGGAGCATGGGCCGGAGGAGGGCCACCAAAATGATCAGAGGGCTGGAGCACCTCTCCTGTGAAGACAGGCTGAGACAGTTGGGGTTGTTCAACCTGGAAAAGAGAAGGCTCCAGGGGGACTTTGTAGCAACCTTCCAATACCTGAAGGCGGCCTATAAGAAGGCAGAAGGAGATCTGTTCTCAAGGGTCTGTAGCTCCAGGACAAGGAGTAATGGTTTTAAGCTAGAAAAGGGTAGATTTAGGTTAGACATTAGGAAGAAGTTCTTTAATATGAGGGTGGTGGATTACTGGAACAGGTTGTCTAGAAAGTTGGTGGGGACCCTATCCCTGGAGACATTCAAGGTCAGGATTAATGGGGCACTGGGCAATCTGACCTAGTTAGAGATGTCCCTGCTTATTGTAGGGGTTTTGGAGTAGATGACCTTTAGAAGCCTCTTCCAACCCAATATATCCTATGATTTTTTAAAATTAGACTTGATTAAATTTAGGGAATACGGATAGTCTAGCACCTGGAAGAGATTTCTGTGGATGACTCAGGAGTTTTGGAATCTATACCAAGTAGAGACAGAAAGCCAAAGATTTTCACATGACACAGAGCATTAAAGCAGTAAAAATTCACTCTCTGACTAGAATTAATTAAAAAAAACATTTTCAGTGGTAACTTTGTCCCAGAAGATATTATGTAGGATCAATAATTCTTCTCCAGCAACAACGAAACAAAAATATTCAATTGGCTCATTTGGGCAAAAATTTCATTATGTGTTGTCATTCTATCCAGGTAAAATTTGTACTTCCCAGCCATGAGATATATACAAATCTACGCTAATGACTGGAGAATCACAGTCTTCTATCTCTGAATAAGGCATAGTATATCCCTTCATAGTACCTTACTTTCTGTTACATATAGAATACAATCCATGGGCCTGCATTTAACATTCATTTAACAAAAATAATCATCAGCCATATAGGTAAAGTTATGTGCATGCTTAAAACAATGGAAGTTGAGAGGTTAAGAAACTTTTTGGTTTTCTTTGTCTTTTGGAGAGTCTCTACCAGAGCTTTGGGAGGGATAAAGAAATGGAAAATCATATTAACTAATAAAAGTGTCTTAAATCACTGTATAACCTAGCATGGATTAAAGAAGAATTCTCTGGTTTTGAGCAGCATAGAAAAGATTGTACTATGAATAAAGCTAGTTGTTTACACTTAAAATTCATATGTGTTTTATAAAGACAGAAATATTAACTACACTTAGTGTGTTTATTTTCTAGCTACTGAGGGCAACAAAAGTAGGACCTATGATCCAATGAAGGACAAAAGGGAAAAATCTCTCTCTCCCAGTTTCTGTTCCAGCATTTATACTGCAAGAGAAAAATAGATAAATAGAACATAGGTGTGTCATAATGCACTGACCTGTTCAATAACATACTTAGCTGGCACTGTAGTTATTCACCTCTTTACAGCTTCACTGAAATATTATGCAGGATTATAATGATCAGCCAATCAAACCACAGAGAAGTGAAAAGGCCAAGGTAGCTTCCTATTATTGCATTCTGTTTTGCCTGACCTGATATTGTAAGAAATTATATTTTTAATGTTTCCTACACTAAACAAAGACAGTGAAGAGAACAGGAAGTGACACTTGACTCATCTGTTGTCCTGGAAAATTCTGTAATGAGCGGGGGTTATAATATAACCATTCCTCTTACAATTTCAAAAGCGTAATCTACTGATCCTCCCTGCTTGTCACATCCAATTTGTTCCAAGACATGTTTTACACAAGACTGTATTTATTCTATTCAGTGGTAGCCTGAAGTTGAAAGGGATTATGGTTAAACTGCCTGCCTAATGGCTGTGTAGAACTAGAAAGGTCCTGTGACATCATCATTTTAAAGGCTATACAGTTGCCTAAGTGGAGAAAATAAAATTAATTGATAATACAATTATTTATTTTTTATTTTAAAACTTTTTTCAAGAGCATTCAGGTTAGTGTATGTTGTGCTGATTCAGTCATCATCATTTTCTCGTGCCATCACTTGTCTGATCACACAGGCCAATGCTGAACTCAGCAACATTCCCTCAGAAGTCTTCTTTCAGACAGTCCTGCCATAAATTCCTGTAGGCCCAGCTCCTCCACTGCCCACTGTGGTGCCAGCCTTGCCTGCTAGACACAATGGACAGAGATGGCTCCCTCAGTTGCCCTTCACATGGAAGGACATCACTGAGAGAGCTCAGCAAGATGCAACCAGCCCCAAAAGAAGCCATACGCAACAAGAAGCTCTTCCAACTGCTTGGGTCCTGGTTAATATAGCCCTGGCCTTGCCCACCACCCCAACCATGACCACCTGGGTGAGGGCAGAGACACAGGTGGGCCAGGTTCTGCCTCTGGAACATGAAGCCAATAGAAAAAACCAAAACATTCTGCTAGGTTGCGACTCATTCACAGGTCAGTTCCAACTTGGGGCCCACAACTTATGCCCCAGCACTTCAGTGCAAGACTGTTATTTGGAATTAGAAAAAGAAGTGAGATGCAATCAAGCAATACTCCCCAGAGCTGCAATTTCAGCAGCTGGTGTAGGAGGAATATGTGTAGTATCAAGGTGTTGTCAGAAAAACTTTGTGAGAACGTTAGTCACCACAAAACTCTTCTACTGAAATCAGAACAATTGGCAGGAGTCATATCTACTTACCAAGCAAAACAAAAAGCAAAAGCTAGTAATGTTTGAAAAAATGAAAAACATTTTCAAATCAAAATATGGCATTTCTAGCTTGATCCTTTTTTATTGTGTAACCACAGTAAAAATAAAGAGTAATAGCAGATAAACCAGTAAAAAGAAATGCTTTATCAAGAAAACAACTTTTCTCCTTTCTCCTTCACTCTAAAGTTTTCATTCTTGTTTTAAATTAAGTTGGATTTTAGAGGTCCACTCATCAGTAGAATTACTCAGGAAGCAGCTGGGAGAGCTGCAGTAGGAAGTAGATAGGCAAAGAATAGTCTGGGTCATACTTAGACATGCATGAATAAAGAAATTAATCAGCCAAAGAAATCATCAGGGATTTGCATAATGCTCTCGCCAGTTTTTTTTCCAGTTCATGGTTAAGATTTAGGCAGTGGCAGATGAACCCTGGAAGAAACCACATGGCTTGGGAAAAGAAACGGGCCTCTTCAACTGTAGAGTAAACCTTATAAGCTGCTGGCACCTCATAAAAAAAAGAAAAGTGGTTTTGTACACTGGCTTCATACTCTGTTGAGACCAGCTTGAAACCACAATAAGGGCAAACCAAGACATCTGCACTAGGGTTGAAACTCAGCAGGAGAGTTATTCACAACTGGACAAAATAGAGAAAGTGAAGAGTAGCAGGTCACTTACCAAATACCTTTGTGCCTCTGTACTAATTGGAGGACCACAGAGACAAATAATGATTTTATTGAAGTAATAAAATGAAAAAATTTACTGTGGACTGCCATGGTAGATAGAGATATTTTGAAATGGACAAAATAATTCAGAGCTTCATAGTCTGACACTTCAAATCGTTACAGCACAACATGTAATGTTCAAAATGTGTTTAAAGTGTCCTGCTGAAGAAATCAAATTATGTATGAAGAGGATATTAGGGGGTTCTTTTAGATTTGATTCAGGTCAATCCAGACAGTATTGAGAATATTAAGTAATTGCTTAAGAGTGAACACTGAAAATGTGGAATTTTTGAAAGGAAGACTTCAACAAAGTCAGAGAATCAGTACAAAAGATTTAGGAGAAATAGTGTGAGTAACAAAGGAAAAATGCTATCCTGTAAAGTAAGGTGGAAGTATGAGTAATACCAAAGCTGGGAAAAGACAAGTTAGTGTGATAGAAGACCAGTATGTCTGACTCATGGACTCTTTGCCTTGTTCAATCTCATTAACCTTAAACACACACACAACTATACAGGCAGAGGAAAAAAGGTGGGGTTATTAAAGATGCATATGGAAAGATGACATGAGAATACAGGAGCAAAATCAGAATAAGCCAAGGTACACAAAGATATACAAGAGATCTTGTATCACAATGAGATGCATTATCACATAATTACATGATGAGGCACAAAAAATCCAATTACTCATTCTTAACATATATTAATACTATAGGGAAGACCAAAGGCAGTACAGGTTTGCTAATCAGAAGAGTGAAAACACTGTCAGCAAATGAGTGAAAGTTGAAGCGCATAATGCCAATTTCTGTTTGTGTCCATCTTCACTGAAAAGGTCAGCTAGTCAGGCTATCATAACTCACACTAACAAAGCATGACTAAGACTTTCATTTTGACTAGGGACATACAGTTTAGAGAGTACTTCTATGGCGTCACCTGGTCCTTTAAAATCCAACATGAAGCTCATCAGGTCCAGTGGATTTGGATGAATACTGTTACCTTTGCAAACACATGGAGGACCTATAAGACTAAGAACCAAAAAAAACCCCAGAAAATGGCAAGTGTTAATACCTATTTTAATAAGAATAAAAGGAGGATCACTAATTATAGAGTTGATGTTTCAGTTTCCAGACTAGGTTTATTTAATGAATATGGAAGCACCAGGAACATGTAACTTTTTCTTCTCTCATAACAGGCCATAGGTACAGAGATGTCCTATATCTTGAATTTATGAAGACTTTTGATGTTGCCTTATATAGCAGTTTTCAAAGACTGCTGTAGATGACAGTGTCAAATGGTTGAAAACCCACTGGAAAATAATATTGTAGAGTAGCTATTAGTGATTCCTTCTTAAAAGTGAAAGATTTATTAACCTGAATACTGCAGGGTCCTGGGGCTTAAACTTGTCAGTATTTTTATGAATGATAAGAATATGGTAGCAAGATAGCATTTTTACTTAATTTATAGACAATGCTTAGCTGAGGGAACCAAGAGTTATTTGATGATAGGGATGGAAATCAGAATGGTTTTGGAAAAATTCAGAAAGAACTACCTCCCAGGCACAGGGAGGACAGGAGGACTACCTAATCCTAGGTAGTCAGCATACATTCACTAGGGATTTACTAGGGATGGATTTACTAGGGGCAAATCCTGCCTGATCAAACTAGTGGCTTCCTACAGTGAAGTGACTGCATCAGTCAACAAGTGAAGAGCTACGGATGTCATCTATCTGGACTTCTGCAAGGCCTTTGGTATGGTCCCCCACAACATCCTTCTCTCTAAGTTGGAGAATTACAGGTTCAGTGGGTGGGCTCTTCAGTGGATAAAGAACGGGCTGGATCATTGCATCCAGAGAGTGATGGTCAATGGCTCAATGTCCAAATGGAGAAAGATGACGAGTGGTGTCCCCCAGAGGTCTGTGCTGGGACCAGTGTTGTTTAATATCTTCATTGATGATATTGACAGTGGCATTGAGGGCACCCTCAGCAAGTCTGCAGATGATACCAAGCTGGGTGGTGCAGCTGTTAAGCCTGAGGGATGGGTTGCCATGCAGAGGAACCTGGACAGGCTGGAGAGGTGGGCCCAGATGAACCTTATGAGGTTCAAAAAGGCCACGTGCTGGGTCCTGAACCTGGGCCAGGACAACCAGCATTATCAGTATAGGCTGGGAGAGGACATACGGGAAAGCAGCCCCGTGGAAAGGGACTTGGGAGTGCTGGTGGATGAAAAACCGAATATGAGCCACCAGTGTGCAAAGGCAGCCCAGAAGGCCAATCACGTCCCAGGCTGCATCAAAAGAAGTGTGGCCAGCAGATCAAGAGAGGTGATTCTGCCCCTCTACTTTGCCCTGGTGAGACCTCACCTGGAGTATTGTGTCCAGTTCTGGAGCCCCCAGCACAAGAAAGATGTGGACATATGGGAGCATGTCCTGAGGCGGGCCACCAAAATGATCAGAGGGCTGGAGCATCTCTCCTGTGAAGACAAGCTGAGAGAGTTGGGGCTGTTCAGCCTGGAAAAGAGAAGGATCTGGGGAGACTTTATAGTGACCTTCCAGTACCTGAAGGGGGCCTACAGGAAGGCAGGGGAAGGTTTATTTCCAAGGGTTTGTAGTGATAGGATAAAGAGTAATGGTTTTAAGCTAGGAAAGGATAGATTTAGGTTGGATATTGGAAAAAAGTTCTTTAACATGAGAGTGATAGATCACTGGAATGGGCTGCCCAGAGAGGTGGTGGAGGCCCCACCCCTGGAGTCATTCAAGGCCAGGCTTGATGAGGCTCTGAGCAGCCTGAGCTAGGTAGGTCCGTACTCGTAGGGAGGTTGGACCAGATGACCTCTAGAGGTCCCTTCCAGCCTAAAACATTCTATGATTCTATGAATTAGATGCTATTACTTAGGATCTCTGACAGTATATCTAGGCAGGGGGAATTGCAACGTAGGGAACAATAGGTTATCCTGACTTACATTATTCTTTTTATTGGGGCAATAGAGAAACATGTCTCCTGCAAAAGCAATGTCACAGGGGAGAGGAAGGCAAGGCTGTGCTCATTCCTAAACTCTTCATACCTGGCAGATCATACAGTATGTAGGGCTGTGCAGTAATGCAGCTGAAACTATTTTTGTTTCCGCTGAACTTCGTTTCTTGGTGGTTGCCTCTCCTAAAAATATGTGGAAGGTTTAGCTGTGGCGTAAGAAATCTTGGTTGACTCAGGCCCATTAAAACTATACAATGCTGACATATGGCTTGTGAAGATGTCACTGAACTTCCTGATGATCTTTATTCTATTTCTCAGCTGTCCCTCTATTTCTGAGACATGCTCATGTGTCTCCCAAAGAGCATACAGTAAAAAATTAAACTCCTGTTTCCTTTTAAGTCTTGACAGCTTTCTAATTTTTCTTTTCTCATCATTGGTATAGAATCTCTGTATGATACAGGTTGACTCTGTATCTTTCTCATGTTCTGGTTTAGAGTATGGGTATCCTTAAGTATTTAAGTAAAGCCTAGCTAGTGAAGATACCTGATGATGTACGTTACTCTACTTACAGGCTGTTCCACAGAAAGACTGGCTGATGAAAGTAATAAACTGGCATTTAACGCGTGGAGGTGTTTGAGTCATCATCCCTGCAGGTATTTAAAAGACATGCAGATGCAGTGCTTAGCGACATCATTTAGTCGTGAACATGGAATTGCTGCATTAATAGCTGCACTCAATGTTAAAGATCTTTTCCAACCTAAATGATTCTGTGATTCTAGGTCATAAATGGGGGTTTAGATAAGGGTGAAAACATTGCTGCAGTGCAACGATAACAACTTGCCTTTACTCATACAATTCCTAAGCAGGATAAACATGATATTCAAAAATAAGTTTGCTATCTTCTCTTTTTGGTCCAAGAATAACTCAGGCCTGCACCCATTAGCATCAATGGAAGAGCTATTGTTTGTAAAGGAATTGAACTACTTTCCTGTACTATAGTATTGTTAGGATGTCATATTTGAACTATGGAGTTGTTGAAACCAACACGGAAGTTTCCTTATCTGCTGCTTAATTTAAAAGTGGGTGAGAAGACAATGGGATATTGATGGGAAGGGATAGAAAGAGGTATTCTTTGCTTTGTTGTAGTCCTAATATAGAATGATACAGTAACCACTTTGAAGTTCTACATAGTCATCTGGCCTCTTACTACGTTTTCTTGAATATTAGAAGGCTGAGATGCCTTTTCTTACATGCAGTTTTGGGCTAGGAATTGTAGAAATCATTACTGCTTGCAAGGTAGAACTTCAGTGTAAGGCAAACAGCATGGAGTTAGCTGGGAATTAAAATAAAGCTTAGTTTGGAGACTGCTTACACTTACTCTGGAGCTTCCTTTTTTCCTTAATTATGCTGACCCCAATTAGTAAGTGTCTCTGTCTCATACCTTGATTTTTAGCTTGAACCTGGGGACTGTCATAATCTATCCATACAAATGGTAGGAGAAAAGGAGGTGCTTAAGGCCTCACAGTGTTTACCTAATGAAAGCTCATCAGAAACCATTCACAGATGTAACAACTCATTTATTATGGAGCTAGAAATCATGAGGGAGAATCAGAGTCACTGTTGCAACCTGCATCTCACCATAGCAACTGCTGTTAGGACAACTCAGATAGCAGCCCAGATTTTCTTTTCAATGACGAAAACTTGGTCTTCCAATAAAGTGCCTTCCCCTAGCATGAATCTTTCTGCTAAATAGAATAATGGAGAAGGAAATTAATCACAAAGAAGAAAAGGGGCACATAGAGGAGCAAGAAAAAGAAGAAAATAAGGAAACAGAACCAAAAGATATATGCCTTGTCATTGCTTTTTAAGAATGCAATTGTGTCTATGTGTCATTCCTATTTGTCGCGGTCGGAGCACAGAGGTCCGACCCGCCTCCTAAAGGAAAGAAGGGTTGAGGGCAAAGTGGAATATCTCCTCACCAGGCTTGCAAGCAAACTTGGATATCAAATGAGTATTTAATGAGTTTATTACTAAATATATTCTAATAAAACCTTATTTACTCTATGAAAAATATTATGGTATTAAAGAACCCCACACCCACCCACTCACTCCCCCACCCTAAGGAGAGTTAGGAAACTTCGGGGAGGGGGAACAGGGCAAACAAGAACCTGATTGTGTCAAAATATGACCTATGTG
>JAVFHW010051870.1:640-10901 GCA_032159205.1 Eurystomus glaucurus suahelicus | reverse complement strand
AGGCACTGGAATGGACTCCCCATAGAGGTGGTGGAGTCACCATCCCTGGAGATGTTTAAAGAACGAATAGATGCAGTGCTTGAGGCTATGGTGTAGTGGTTAGAGAGGATTTGGTGTAGTGGTGTAGTGGTTAGAGTGATGCTGGGAGAAGGTTGGACTTGATGACCCTGGAGGTCCTTTCCAACCATAACAATTCTGTGATTCTGTGATTCTGTGAGGAAGGTTAGTGGGGAAAGGTAAGAACCAGCAGCAATGGAGCACATTGGGCATACAAGGCATGTCGAAGGTTAGTGCCTAAACCAAGGGTGAGAGCTCCAGATTTCTTGAGATTGTGAAAAGTCTACCAGGTGAAGGTGAGAACTAACAATAGTCTTCCATGCTGGCACATTTCTGGGGAAGAAGAGGCTGGACGTTTCAAGTTTGTAGCTTGAGAGAGCTAATCAAGCACATTTGGAGTACAAAGCATGTGCCAGGCTATCAGCCCAAGCAAAGGTCTACATTTCTTTTGGCTGTGAAAAGGCTTCCAGGGGAAGGTTAGAATGAACACAGGTGTTTGATGCTGGCTCCTTTCCTGGAGGAGCAGGGGTCCAGCGTTTCAATTTTGGAGCTTGCACGAGCCAGTCGAGCAATTGGGTGTATACAAGACATGTTGCAGGCTAGGGGCTAAAGCAAAGGTGTGAGCTGCACGTTTCTTGTGGCTGTGCAAAGGCTAGCAGGGGAGGCTTGAAAGGAACACAAGTGTTTGGGACTGGCAGCTTTGGTGTGAGAGCAGGCCCCAGACAGAACACTTTTGGAGCTTGCGAGAGCCGGTTGTGCAATGTGTTTATACAAGCCATGGTGAAGGCTACTGTGTTCAAACAAGCCATAGTGAAGCCTACAGGCTAAAGCAAAGGGGTGAGCTGCACGTTTCTTGTGGCTGTGAAAAGGCTACGAGGGGAAGGTTAGAATTGTGATAAATGATTTTGACGTGCAGAAACAAACTCTATAACCCAGAAGGTTATAAAGTAGGTATGTTTATTGTGCGCAGATGCACGGGGGATTGCTCCACCACAAACGTGCATACCCAAAGTGGCAAACTATCTCATATTTATACAGTAAAATGCTATGATGCCTATACATGTTTATTACCTAACCCCGCCTTTCCTCGCTTCATATTATAATTCGCTTATCAGTCCTGGGCTCGTGTAGTTCCTCCTGATAATCCTGGGCAAGGATCTCTGAGAGCGGGTGGTCTTCTGGGATGTGCCTGGAATGTGGTGATTTCGCAAGTTTTTGCAGTCCTGGTTAGCTTTTGTCTTTGGAAAAGCTTCTGTTAGTCATTCCTTTACTGATAAGTTTGTCAGTTCTGTTCTTTATGGCTGGAAATGTTTACTAGTCATTCCTTTACTGATGAGTTTATCAGTTCCGGCTGGAAGTGTTAATAACAACGTCTGGTTTTCTTATCCACTTCTAGCTTCTGTTAATAATTTAGCCTGTTTTCCTTCAAGTGGTTAGTGTAATGATTTATTTTATTCTACTTTTCATGTTAGTATCCTATATCTATGAATAATTATTTCTATTACTTATATCAATTTAGTCTCAAAAAAGATTCCAATTAAAGTTTGCAATTTATTAAAGGAATAGAGGCAAGCAAACAGTGCTGGGTGCGCTGGGAGTCTCCGTTCCACTAAGACGCACACCCAGCTCTTCCTTGGGCTTCTATTTATACTAGTATACACAAAGCATAGGTGGGATTAGTACAAGTATTTCTGAAAAGTTGTCTTCATAAAGTCCGGCAGCTGTTTTTTTTTTCTTAATGTAGTATCCAGTGCAGACACCAGCTTCTTTGCATTTCTTTAAGACGCATTCCTTCCTTAATCCACAAGGTTGATCTGTTTCCATCCTCTTCAAGCACCCACCAGGTGCACACGGGTCTTCCCCATCCGCTTTTGTCTCTCAGTACAGCTCCTTGGGTCCTATTTACAAATCAATTCAATACATTCCATTCATGACTACAGGTGTAAGATACCTACAGACATTGTCTCAAGCAGGCCACAGGCCAGCGCTCTCAACCAAATATCCTTGTTATCCACGCAAATGCTATATTTATACAAACTAAAGATCCCCTGTTTTTATGTTTAGCAACAAAAAAGGTTTAAGCTGGTATATTACAAGGTACAGGAGTTATATACATTAACCACTCTGTTTTCACAAGAGCATGAAAGATAGAAGGTCACACCTCATCATGTAGCCCCACCATTGTTTCATATTGACAGGAATCAGATGTGCACATTTCACAGAATGAACAAGGATGTTTGGTGCTGGCACCTTTCTTGGGGTAGCGGGGGCTGGAGGTTTCAGGTTTGTACCAGGACACTCTTAATAAGGAAGTTCGGGCATAAAAGAGATGCCATAGGCTAGGGGTTAACGCAAAGGTGGTAGCTGCACATTTCTTGTGGCTGTGAATAGGCTACCAGGGGAAGGTTAGAATGAACAAAGCTGTTTGGTGCTGACAGCTTTCATGGGGGAGAAGAGGCCAAATGTATCACTTTTGGAGCTTGTGAGAGCCAGTTGTGCAATTTGGGGTATACAAGCCATGGTGAAGCCTACAGGCTAAAGCAAAGGTGTGAGCTGCAGATTTCTTGTGGCTGTGAAAAGGCTGCCAAGGGAAGGTTATGATAGGAATATGGGTGGGTATGTCTTCACAATCAATGGTTGTTGACATCCTGAAAGAACCTGGGGAGTTGAGCATAAATGAGTTCTATGGATATGTAAAGAGCCTGGGGAGTTGGGCACAAAGGATGGTCGTTAACATTCTGAAAAGAAGCTGGAGGAACCAACCAGGTTACAGAAACCGGGGCGTTTGGAAACTTTCTTGCAAAACCCAGGACAAGGTGAACCTCTGAATGATAGGAAGAGGTGAGCAGGCATAATAACCTTCTTAATATTAACTTCTCCACCCAGGGGAGGCATAAAGTTGAGATAATGAATCATACGATGCATGATGCGAAGGTGGGGGGGTACATCTGAAGGGGGGTCTCTAGTAGGTGGACTGAGAAGTCTGTACCCTCCACGTATCTCAGTCAATGGGGAAAGAAGGAGGGTTGCATTCAGCTGGGAATTTAGGATCAAAACGAGGCTGTGACCACCAGCAACTTTGAGAGACCCCACAGGGTGCTCGTGGACCCTCTCTTTATTTGAATAAAGTTTTCTTTTCACAACTCCTCTGTCTCCTTTGTGAACACTGACCTTTGACAGTGAGATTTTCCCCATTCTGGGATGGTGGATGACAAGGGGGACTGATGGTGCACCTCACTAGCACCCTGGTGATCGGTTCCCTTCAGCAGTTACCGGCACGGGAGGACTGGCTGGGTTCCCGAGACTGTGCGGAGACAGATCAGTGGTGGACCAAGGGGGTCCAAGAAGATGGAGGATGCACAGGCAGTAAGGGAAGAGGTCTGTAGAAAGGGACCACTGAGAAAACCTCACCGGTGAGTACTATGGGAACTTTGGGGGGGGGTAGAGGAGAGAGGATGCCCAGGGAAGGCAGTAATGGAGAGCCAAGGATGCTCTAGGAGGGCAGTAAAGGGAAGTCGAGAAACGAAAAGAGTCTCGACAAATGAGATGACAATCATGACCCTGGCAAGTTCCTTGAGGAGCATGTTGAGGTTGTGGGATAGCCCGCACATTTCTCCAGAAGTAATTAAGGAAACAGTGTAAAGGTTTGTTACTTTATCTGGTGGTATTAGGTTCGAGTCCCCAGAAGGGCTTGGAGTCCGCTGTATGGTTGTCTGCCCATAAGATGCGGAGAAAGCTACGTGGGGTTAGGCTGTAAAAGTACATGAAGGGGTAAGGGTGCCCAAGGGGTTAGAGTCCTCTGCTTAGTAACTATTTATTATTGTCTTTGCTTATCGACTTACGGTTTTGTCTTTGTGGTTATTTTTTTTATCTGGTTTGGTGCGTTTTGGTTAAAGGGGCGATGTATGCCATCCTGGGGGCTTGTCTAGTCCAGGCACAGGATCATTGCAAAATATTGGACTCCAAAGCCTGTTATCTGGAGAGAGAATTGGAGGAAAAGGAGGTGCACCCTGTTGCAAAAAAGGAAACACAAGTGGGACCACGTAGCAGGAACCCTTGAGCACTGTCCAGACCCCCCCCGGTCGGGACCTGAGCTCAGTGAGCTCCGGGACAAGTTCTCACGTAAAATCTGTGGAGCCTCTCTTTAACTGGGGGTGATGGGATACTGCTGAATGAAGATGAGACAGCAGGATTTTGGGGTCCCAGAGTGTTTCTGAGTGAAGGGCCACCAGGTGACCCAAATGGCTTATTGGGCTGGGGGTGTGCACCCTAAAGAAAGGAGAGAGCTGGCTGTGACCCAGGCAGAAGGACTGTCAGAGCTGGCGCCAGGCAGTGGTACCAACGGAGGGAAGACGAGAGTACAAGTCGGTCGCAAACCTCCCCCTCACCGGCCCCCCTCCCTCCTGGGAGTCTGAACTCTCTTGAGGCAAATTAGGTCGACCTTATGATCCGGCAAGAACAATTTCTGGTGAAAAGCGATAGCACTGGGAATACCCTGGGCAGTGCTGCACAGGATGCCCACCGATTGCATCCGGACCTTGCTTCGATTCCTAGAGGGGAAAACAAAGAAGGAGGGAAAAGCAAAAGCAATAGCTCCTTGGCAGGACAGTGCAGTTAACCCTTTTGCTCCCTTGTGAGAGGAATTGAAGGGGTCCAAAAAAAAAAAAAACACACCAAACCCCAGAAGTTGTGATCTGGGGTTCGGGCCTCCCACTCCACATGGCAATAGGGAACCCTATATACATTCCCGTGGGTCCAAAGCGAATAGGTTTAGAGTTCATAATTGATACAGGGGCCTAGATAAGTGTCCTAAACAAGCAGCTAGCCGAGGAATTAAGAATCAAGCCCTTGAGGAAAAGCATAAACATAATTGGTAACAGGTAAAGCAGAAAAAAATTCCGTGGCTCGAACTCAGTTTTTGTTGCCTGGGGAAAAGCAGATGACAGCTGTGGAGGTGGTTTTATGCCCTTACAAGGGGAATATATAGGGATCTGATGTATTAGCAGGCAGGTGGTGGTATCTGAGGGTCTCTCTACCAAGGGATTCAGAGGGGCATTTCGCTTTTTCCTAGAAACTTTTGTGCTATTCCAGCCTTTGAAAGAATGTATAGGCGATAATACGGCTCCCACCCCAATTTTGTGGGAGTATCTTTCATGCCATCCCATGTCCACACAACCAATACATTCCTTGAGGGGCTCCCTACCAGCCAGGCTGAGCATTGTGGCCCTGACCATTGTGGCCAAAGCAGGGTATATTCCAACTGCAATTAGGATAATTACCTAAACCTACCTGTTCTCCATCTGATGGGTTTCTAGGAAGTACTACACATTTGGCTCCCCCTTCTGCATGTCTGAAAGGTATGGGAATGTTCTTCTTTTGATCGCCCTCAGTAAAGCTGGGGTTTATCCAGAAGTTATTCCAAGTTTCTCTAGGCAAAGGATTGCCTCTGGGCTTTAACTCAGGTAAACTATGTTTTGCCATTCTAGACATAACCAGCATTCCTGCATTTGGGGATCTTGAGATACTGACCGCATAATTTTCCAGTGGGAATTAAGTTCCCACCCATTTCCATCATAGCCCCTCCCCATATAAAACATCATTATGAACATCACAAATGCAAGGAAAGGGGTCCTTTGCATTTGACAGTCCATGAGCCGTCAGGAGACTTTTTCACCTTCTCGTAATGGATGCAGGTAATTCTTTGGTCTTGATTGCAGTAAAGGTAGTCAGCAGAACGTGGTAGGGTGCATTCCACTTTTATTCCAATGGTTGCACTGAAACCACTTTGAGATATACCCAATCCCCTGGTTTAAAAGTGTGAATGGGCTGGTCCAGGCCTCTCACCCTGGTTCCCAGAACTGTTTTATTTATGCTATCCAATGGTCTTCCCAATGTTGTCAAATACTGGTACAAGTAATTCTCTCCCAATTGACTCATATCTTCCCCCTTAAATTGAGACTAATATGGTCTGCCATACAAAGTTTCAAAAGGACTTAGATTCTCTTTAGACCTGGGTTTAACCCTGAGTAAAGACAAGGGAAGTGCTTGGTACCAATGCAAATTAGACTCTTGAAAGATTTTAGCAATTTGTTGCTTAATTAGATGATTCCACTTGCCCACTCACTTGTGGTCGATATGGCATGTGCACTTGCCAATTAATTCCCAATATTTTGCTAATTTGTTGTACCACTTTGGGCACAGAAATGTGTTCCTCTATCAGATGATATTACTGCAGGCACCCCAAATCGAGGTATGATTTCATTTAAAAGAGCTTTGGTAACTTCCCTTGCCTTATTCATTCTGCATGGGAAAGCTTCTGGCCAACCTGAGAATGTGTCAGTTAAAACCAATAGCTACCGATACCTTCCTTTCCTTGGGAGTTCGGAGAAATCTATTTGCCAATATTAGACAGGAATGTTTCCCTTTCCGGTAGTCCCAATTTGTATTTTATTTGTAGTAGTTGGATTGTTCCTCAGACAAATTTCACACTGTTGTGTAACGTGCTTCACAATGGCATACAGGTTTCATCCCACTATACCTCTAGTTAAACTTTTGTATAAAGCATCTGCTCCCCAATAGATCTTATTGTGCTCCTCTGATACCAATTTCCTCAGAATATGAGAGGGTACAATGAGCTGCCCATCAGCTGTATGGACCCACCCACTGGCTTCTCATTTCCCCTCTAAATCCTTGATTAGAGTTTGATCGTCTTTTGAATAATTGGGGTCTAAATCAAATTTCAAGGCTGTGTATTTACTGTCTGGAATTAGTCAATGCTATAATTTCAGCCCATTCTGCTGCCCTCTTGGCCCACCAATTTGTTCCAAATCTCCTGTTCAGTGTTACCCTTTTGATGTCCCTTACAACATATTATGGCTACCTTTTTAGGTAAGTTGATAGCCCCCAACAGCTTTAAAATCATGTTTTATCTGTTTTCCTTGTGCTGTGAGTAGTCCACGTTCCTTCCAAATGGCACCATGTGTGTGCACTGCTCCAAAAGCATATTTCGAGTCTGTCCAAATATTTATTTTCTTTCCTTTTGCTAATTCTAGTTCTCTTGTCAAGGCAATTATCTCCACCTTCTGAGAAGACGTTCCTGTGGGTATTACCTTCTGGGTGGTGGTTACCGCGTATCCTGCCTTACGATGTCCCTGGGTCACAAAGTTGCATCCATCTGTAAACCGCAAGTCCTCAGCATACTCCAACGGTTCTTCTTTCAGATCTGGTCTGCTGGAATAGATGGCTTCCATGGTGTCGAGACAGTCATGTGTCACAGGTTTGGTGGCAGCTCCACTGAGGAAAGACACTGGATTCACAATATTAGTGGTCACAATATTCACATCATCTTGTTCCACCAGGATGGCCTGGTATTGCAAAAATCTAGAGGTGGAAAGCCAATGGCCCCCTTTTTGCTCCAAGATGGTGGAAACGGTATGAGAGACTAGCACCGTCATTTTATGGCCCATGGTGAACTTCCAGGCCTCCTGGATGTTGAGAACAACTGCTGTCACTGCGCTCAAACATCCAGGCCAACCTTTGCTCACGTCATCCAATTGCTTGGAGAAGTAAGCGACTGTCCTCCTGTAAGGTCCCAGTACCGGTCCCTGTTGGGCCAGTACTCCCGGTGCTATACCTTGCCTCTCGTGAGAGAATAGCAAAAAGGGTCTGGAAATATCAGGAAGGCCCAAAGCTAGAGCTCTCATTAGGTATTTTTTTTTAGCTGTTCAAAGGCCCTCCTAGCTTCCCCAGTGCATGGCAGTTTAGTAGGATTCTCTTTCAATAAATCATGAAATGGCTTTACCAAAGGTCCATAATTACATATCCATAGCCAGCACCAACCTGTCATCCCAAGAAAGGTTCTGAGTTCCTTTACAGTCGTGAGTTCAGGTACCTGGCAGATAGCTTCTTTTCACTCTGTTCTAAGTTACCGTCGTCCTTCCGAAATCTCAAATCTGAGATAAGTCACTTGCAGCTGGACCATCTGAGCTTTCTGCTGAGAAACTTGATAACCACACAGTCCCAGAAAATTAAGCAAGCTTACAGTCCATTGTATACAATCCTCCTTAGTCTCTGTAGCAATTGAAAGACCATCCACATACAAAGTTCCATTTCAAGAAGGAGTCCAGGTTTCAAGCTCTCGAGCCAACTGATTTCCAAAAATAGTTGGGCTGTTTTTAACCCCTTGTGGTAACACTGTCCAGGTGGGTTGGGTTTTTCTCCCTGTGTTGGGATTTTCCCATTTAAAAGCAAACAGCTTTTGACTCTCTTTTGCCAGGGCTAGGCAGAAAAAGGTATCCTTTAAATCTAAATCCAGCACAGTAAACCACACCAGACTGTTTTTCAATTTGGTTAGCGAAGTATAGGGATTAGCCACTACCAGATACAAATCTTCCACAATTTTATTTATTGCCCTTAAATCCTGCACTAATCATAACTTTTGCCATCTGACTTCTTTACAGGAAGGATGGGGGTGTTTTATTCTAATTCACACTCAATGAGTAATCTATGACTCAGGAATTTTTCAATTATTGCTATTATTCTCCTTCAATCTTCCAGTTTCAAAGGGTACTGTTTAACTCCGACTGGGCTAGTGCCTGGTTTCAATTCTACCTTTACTGGGGCTGCATTCTTCGCTCTGCCAGGAGTTTCAGAAACCCACACTCCTGGATAGACTTGATTTAGAATTTCTACAATCTCCTGGGGAGCTTTTCCCCCTTTGTCAGACTGGATCATTGCCAGACTCAGCATCTCAATCAATTGATCTTCTCTCACTTTAAAGTCCATTTTACCTTTTCCAAAACCTATCTCTGCCCCTAGTCATTTCAATAAGCCCTGTCTCAATAGGGATTTTGGAGAATTTGGCATGTATAGGAATTTATGCATCCCTATTCATTTTCCCAATTTAAAGTTGATTGGTTGCATAAGGAAGGCTTTCCCTTGTTGGCCAGTAGCCCCCACCATGGTTACAAATTCTTTATCCATAGGTATCAAACACTGATTCAGCAAAGAGAAAGAGGCTCCTGTGTCAACTAAAAATTCAACCTCCTAACCCTGTCCCCCTAGCTTTATTTGGACCAGTGGATCCGCTAGGGTGGATTCCCCAGGTCCCCGTCACTCCATCTCTGCAATTGTTGCAGCCTTGGCTTCCAGTTTGGGGCATTCCCTTCTCCAGTGCTCCTGACTGCCACAGTCGTAAATTTGCTCCAAAGCCCCCTTGGCCCCTCCCAACACCTCCTCTGCTCCTTGAGGCTTCTGGAAACCAAGGAGGCTGCAATAGTTGCCGTGACTATTGTCCTCCCTAATCTTCTCTCATTTGTTTCTCTATTCCTATATGCCCTCCATGCTTCTTCAACAAGGTTTTCTGAATCCCTCGCCCCTGGGCCCTGTATCTTCTGAAGCTTCTTCTGGATATCTTCCGCTGACTGTGACACTATCTGTTTGTTTTCCTACATCTGTAGTAGAATCCAAGGTGGTATATTTCCACATTTCTGTCCTTAACCTATCAAGGAATTCCATAGGTGTTTCATTTGGCCCCTGTTTGAGCTCATACATGTATGACCAATTGACTGCCTTAGGAATTCCATTTTCCAATCCAACTTTTATTCCGTTCTGATATTTTTTAACAAATCATATGCTGCATTATTGGATCCCACGTTGGGTCTGTTAAAGGCACATGATGCCCTACAGCTCCTTGCAATTGCCCACTATTAACCTGCACTTGCACATGAGTTCTGGCAGTCCTCAGGACCAGCTGTTTCTCAGTCTCTCTCATTGCATCCAGCATCAGATCTATGATGGCCTTCCAATCTGAGTCCTGATTTTTTACAATTAATTTAAATCTTTTAGCAATCCCTTGAAGATCATCTCGGTAGCGCTTTCCAGGCATCTTAGTCATTCATGGAAAAAGAGACCTTAATTCATGTTGGTCCCTGAGAACCCATCGCCTGCCTGAGCAGCGTCTGTAAGATTGGGCCACCCACTTCACTTCTGGTCTGAGTGACGATAGGGGTATATCCTGCAGCCTTCCTGGGCCTTCTGAACTTCCCTCAACATCCCCTTCATCTGAGTCACTCTCTGCCCACCAAGCTGCTTCTTCAGTACTGGTAGCTATATAATCCTCAATTCTTCCCTCTGCTTCCTCCTTCTGCTTATTCCGTCCTGTGGTGAACGGAGATTTATGTCTCATTGAGACAGTGAATTCCCT
>JAVFHW010051826.1:1003-13476 GCA_032159205.1 Eurystomus glaucurus suahelicus | reverse complement strand
CTTCTGCATTTACATACACTCACAACATATCCATATAGTGATAGGGACCTTTCTTTCTAATAAGACCCTTATTTCTACCCCTCAAACTCTTGGTTTTCTTATTCCTTTCCTGGATAGATGGATTGGGTGATTATCAAACGTTGAGAGATCTTTTTGATTAAATTGTTAAGATATAGACTAAGATATAGACTCCATAGGCTGTGATAACGGTATTGCAATATTTGGATAAGACATAGATTGTAAGATATAAGAATACTTCATAGAATAGATTTTGACTTAGTATAAATAAACATATATTTTCATAAGGGGGTGTGTCTGATTCCTGCAATTGGTTGTGGATTTGGAGAGAAGTGCCTCGCCCTTGAGTCCATTTGGGGAGTGGCCGTGACCCCTTGTGGGCGGACCCGTGACCCTTGTGGGCGGAGCTGTGACCCCTTGTGGGCGGACCCGCGATCCCTTGTGGGCGGATCGCGACAACATTGAAATATCAGGAGAAATATTCTTTCGTATTTAGGGTGGATCATACTTTGGTTAGTTCAAATTTCTGACAGGTACTCTATGCAATGCACAGACTATACGTTTGCATTTTGTAAATATCATAAAAGATGCTTCACCAAGGGCAAGTCTTTCCTGACTAACCTAGTGGCCATCTCTGACAGAGTGACTACATTTGTGGACATGGGCAGAACTATGTATGTCGTCTGTCTGGACTTCTGTAAGGCCTTTGACACAGCCCCTCACAACATCTTTCTCTCTAAATTCTCCACACCTCTAGATATGGATTTGATGGATGGATTATTAAATGGATAAGAAATTGCTGGTGCGGTTGTGGCTAACAGCTCAATGTCTGCATGAAGATGGGTGACAAGTGGTGTCCTTCAGGGGTCTGTATCGGAACCAGTGCTGTTTAATGTCTTCATCGATGACATAGTGCTATCAAGTGTACCCTTATAAAACATGTAGATAACACTAAGCTGAGTAGTATTGTTGACACATCTGAGGGATAGGAGGCCATTCAGAAGGACCTTGACAAGCCTGAGAAGTGGGCCTGTGCTAGCCTCATGAGGTTCAACAAGGCTAAGTGCAAGGTCCTGCACCTGGGCTGGGGGAACCTTCAGATCAATACAGGTTGGGGGATGAAGGGATATAGAACAGCCCTGTGGAGGAGGTCTTGGGGGTACTGGTAGATGGAAGGCGGACATGAGCTGGCAACATGTACTTGCAGCCCAGAAGCCCAGCTGTATCCTGGGCTGCATCAAATGAAGTATGGCCAGCAGGTCAAGGTAGGTAATTCTGTCCCTCTACTCTGCTCTGGTGAGACCTCACCTGGAGTACTGTGTCCAGGTCTGGAGTTCTCAGCACAAGAAAGACATAGGCCTGTTGGAGCAGGTTCAGAGGAGAGCCACAAAAATGGTCAGAGGGCTGGAACACCTCTCCTATGAGGATAGGCTGAGAGAATTCAGGTTTTTCGGCATGGAGAAGAGAAGGCTCCGGGAAGACCTTATTGCAGTCTTCCAGTACTTGAAAGGGGGCTGTCAGACAGATAGAGGCAACCATTTTAGCAGGGCCTGTTGCAATAGGACAAGGCATAGCATTAAACTAAAAGATGGTACATTCAGACTAGATATAAGGAAGAAATGTTTTACAATGAAGTTGGTGAAACACTAGAACAGGTTGCCCAGAGAGGTTAAAGTCAGGTTCAACAGGGCTCTGAGCAACCTGGTCTAGTTGAAGCATTTTCAACTCACTGCAGGAATATTGGACAAGACGACCATTAAAGGTCCTTTACAACCCAAAATATTCTATGATTCAATGTTCTAAAATGTATAATTCAACCCATACTCAGGGGTTAGAATATTCAACACTGTAAGTGAGCCATTTGATTTTAATTTCTCAACGAACAGAATTCATCAGTCTCTGATTACATTATAAGGCATCTGGGACACAGAGTGAGCCTGTCAGGCTATTTAACATTTGCCAGCAATTGCTAAGTTTTAGTAAGGAGCACTTTCATGGTAATTGACATTTTGTGTTGTCAAAGCATTTATTTAAGTAATTTCTATGTGATTGGAAGGAAAAAAAAGGCCAGGGAGTCACACATCCTTTTGGATTGTCTTATCAGGCTAAATAGCTCACTGCTGATCTGTATTCCTTATTCCTTCAATTAGAAGATCTAAGTCAAGGGGAAACCAGCCTCCTGATTCCTAACAGTTTAATAACCTATGTAATTATCAATAATTAGTCCTTGAGATTTCTCTTCTTGATTGGCGGGTGAGATGCTCCTTCTATTGCCTAGTTCTGTATCATTGCAAAGATTTTGCTGAGCTCTAGAACTAGAGATGTAGTAAAATTACAAACAAATGAAATGTGATGGCCAGAAACTTCAGAGAAAAGAGCTATTGACTCCTTTTCTATGTCTGCTCAATGAAAGTACTCTTGTGATTCTGCAGGAAGATATTAAGAATTAGGGGATATTTTTGGTGTTTTTTCTGCACTGATTTTCCTGTTATTTGTAATTAACTATGCGTACCCAAAGTTGAAACTCTTTTGACCTCTTCCAGGAACCTCTAGTGCTGTAACTAAAACTTGCTCTGACTGTCACACACTCTTTGTATGAAAGAGCATTGCGCTTTTTATCTATGTGTGATGGGAGTATATACATTTCATATCATCAGATCATGCTCCATTTCCCTGGCGGGGACAATTCACATTACTGTGCAAGTGTAAGACCCAAGTATCACTTACCTCTCATTTGTGCTGAATGTTACACAGTTTAGAAACATTGTAATGACCTGCTGCATGGGGATATTTCATTACATTTGAGAAAAGGAACTGTGCGCTACAGAATGAATTGTGTGGTATATCAGTGAAGTGCTTCTTTGTCTGGTCTTAATCTCAAAGCTTTGATAACTAAAAGTTTGCTATATGTCCTCCTACCATTTATTATCAAAGACAGTTCAAGACCTCAGTTCTAAGGGCTTACATTTCTCTGTACTTGAGTAATGGGGTTCAGATTAGAGATCCCTGTTTAAAAGGGAAGCTGTGTTTCCAGCCCTCAGGGCTACAGAGAGAAACTAGAAAAGGCTGCCAAAGGTAAACAAAGAATTATAATCTGTTAGAGTCCCTATAATAATACCGAGAGATGTGGCTTGGTCATTAAAGTGCTGGGCCCTGAGCTGTGGGCTCCGAGTTAGAGTTGACATGTGGATGAGTCACAGCCTAGCAGAATGTTTTGTTTTTCCTATTGGCTTCATGTTCCAGAGGCAGAACCTGTCCCACCTGTGTCTCTGTGGCTCTGCCCTCACCCAGGGGGTTGTGGTTGGGGCGGTGCGTGAGGCCAGGACTACTTTAACCAGGAGCCAGTTAGTTGGAGGAGCTTCCTGTTGGGTGTGACTTCTGCTGGGGTTGGTTGCATCTTGCTGAGCTCCCTTGGTGGTGCCTTCTATGTGAAGGCCCACTGAGGGAGCCATCTGTGGTGAACCGACCACATGATTTTTTCTGCCTTATTAAAACAGTGAGCAAAAAACTCGATTTCCCATAAATCTATTCTGCAATTCCCATAAATCCTCCAAGAAACCGGAAGCAAGATAACGCCAGCCATAAATTTTGAAAAAGTAAACAATCGCTCTCTCTTCCGCCTCACTGCACAAAGGGAGCACATCGCTCCTGCTGAGTGCACTCCCCCCCTCCCTCCGCCGATGCTGGAGAGGAGCGAGGAGGAGGGGGGGGAAACTGAACTGAGCTGTCAGCACAGCCCCCCGAAGAAGCCAAGCAGCCAGAGAGGGGGATATTGAACTGAGCTGTCAGCGCAGCCCCCTGAAGAAACTAAGCAGTCAGAAAGAAGGGAGCAGCCGCCGCGGAGAGCCGCCGGACAGAACTGCTGACTCCCACTGCTCTAGGAATCCAGGGGAGAGAAAGAAGCCGTGAGCTGCCACCGGCCGTGGCAGGATTGTTTGAAAGAAGACTTCTGAGGGGATGTTGCTGGGTTTAGGGGTGGCCTGTGTGATTAGGCAACTGATGGCAACATAAGATGATGATGGCTGAACCAGCACAACAGTCATTCACCTGCCTTTCAGGAAGCTTTAATGCCTTCCTAACAAAAGGACATGCCTTAAGGAGAAACAGTGAAGTGGAGAGGGAAGGAGGAAGATTTCGCCATTGCTGTCATAAAAAAATAGCCTCTTGTCATGCAGGGCAGAACCATAGGTCCTGTACATGAGGACTCAATGGTATGTTATTTCCACTTTTGAAATTTTTCTTAATCAGCCGTATTCAGTCATGGACCAAGAACTCATATTTTCAGACTCCCTCTGATCAAGGTATAGAAGCTTCTTGAATGTTTGCTATTGATGTTAGTCATGATTGGAAAATTTTCTCATGCAGTGATAGGAGTGGAACTATTTCATGGCTCCTGCAGTCTTCATTTAAAGTACTGTTAAGAACTAAAATGAGTATGAATTTTAGCTTCGTCATCTTTGGAAGGATGTGACTGGTCATCTAGTGTTTAAAGGAAGAGAAGCTGCCACATTTAGCTCTTGAAGCATGAACTCTGGTAAGTATCAGTAGTCCATATCTTGCCTCCAAAACAAAGGTAATAACTGTTCATACACTCGAGGTTGTTGTGATGAATTAGTCAATGATTTTGTGGGCATAGTTTCTTGTATTCTGATTTAGCACATTATGTCTCAATGGATACCTTCTAGACTAAGTGTCTAAGAAGGCATTGGTACCTATTGGTAAAATGTCTACAAATTTTGGTACTACATTGCTAAAACTAGAAATCACCATAGTTACCACCTGGGAAGCTGGTAACTGTAAAACTTGATGTTATTTTCTATGATAAAGTTCAGAATGTTCAGAAGTTTTCAGAATGCTTCCTTCCTTTCCTTGGATCAGTATTTGTAAAGGTAGTACACATCTCTGAAGATACTTAGTGCATTGAGATCACTGAAAATGTAATTGTCTTGCCTATCCATGAAGTACAACTCAGTACCAGAACAAGCAGCACACTTGTTTTTTTGACATTAGCATTATTGATACCAAGTTTATCAAACTTCCTTATGAAGTATGATACAGTAAACATGCTTAATACTTTGGGGAGGAGGAACATTTTATTTGAACTTAAGAAAAGTCTCAGAAATCTCAGCACTGTGCAAATGCCACACATTTTGGCTAGATATATTAAGTCACTTGCACACAGTAAAAAGGTTTCTTGGGTGGTGTTACTCACTGTTTTTATTTAACAGTTCTTGCAGGAAACACATATGTTCTGAGATCATTGAAAAGGCAGCAACTGGAGGAGTTTTTACTACATAATGGGACAAAGCAGTAATCAGTATCTGTATGGGTATCATGGAGGGCTCACCTTGCTCCATGCTGTCTATCCCTCCAGCCCAATGAGCTACTCGGCTGGTGATAGAATGGGGTTCATTTGTTGGGTCAGGTCCTAAATTTGAGAAAACTCCAGGACTCCAAAAGCCATTTGCTTCATCCCCCACTTAACATTATTTGGTTGTCACTACTTAAACATACTTGCCACAAGTATTCAGTTGCAGCTTCGCCTGCATTTCTTCTATATCTATCTGGCAAATGTGATAATTACATCGATTCCCAGGGGGTTGTTTGTGCAGTGTATCATGGACAAACACCCTGAGGTCCCACAGTTTCTTCTGTTTTAACAATAGATCTGGCTTCATATTCAGGAGGATTTGTGTGGGACAAAGGACTGTCATATTCTTGTTTGCTATCACTGGGATCACCCCAGATATTTCCATCCCAGTCATCAGGGGATGCTATTAATTTTCAGATCTGCACAATGTCAGGGCAACAGGGAGACTGCATAAGCATCACCTCCCTCAGTCAAATGGGATAGTAGAAAGAGCCAATGGTTTGTTAAAGAAGAATCTCAAACCACAGGAGGCTTAATGGGATACTTGACTTTCCAAAGTACTCCATCAATTAAATAATCGGAATGGGCCTACTGGAAGCACTGTAAGCCAAGCATTCTTTGTAAAACCTGAACCCAGTGCTCCACATACTGGGAAAAGAGAATGTCTGACAACATTACAACCAGGACAACCTGTAATGGTCAATGTACCATCCATTGGTACAGTGCCTCTGACCTTAACTAAACCATGTGGCTCACTTGCCTGGGGAGCTACTCGACAGCAGTGGTGCAAAACATGGAATTAGTACGCAATGGGTTTTTCCCTCTTTTTGACGGAGTAACCAGTTCAGACTCTCCCTGCCAGAATAAGTCTTTGTTATTAAATCACAATGGAGTTGTACTCTATCCTTTGGAGCATCCAGTATGGACACAACAAAATGGAAACAAATGGCAAACTGTTGATGTTAATATGCGCATTATACAGGAACAACAAGGATTTATTTGTAAGAGTAACCATCAAAGCACAAGACATTTGTCTTGACACTGAACAAAATGTTAGTCACTTTGAAATACACCCCAATGAGTGTACTGAAACTGTACTTTTATATACTGGTAAAGGATGTGTTTGTATAAGAACTCTTTGTAACTTTAATGTTCATAGATAATATTACTGTAGATAAAAGTAGTCACTCAAATATTTGTTTTTGTAACTTTACTAAAATAACGGGATGTGACTTTATAGTCTAGTTATACTTTGAGTTAAGATTTACTACCTACCTCTATCGGAATGAATCTTACATTGGTGAAGAAACTACTGCAACATGATGAACTGTGTCAACTGTTAGAATACGTCTGAGATAATGGACACAAAACTTTAATCACTGTTCATCATGATACAGACGAGATACACCACATCTTGGAGAGAGTGAAGAAGGATGGAGAACATCACTGGTGGGAAACACTTTTTGGATGGTCGATGGCAGCAACGAGAGTGTTTAATTTCATGTTTCACCCAGTTGTGATTCTGCTGTCTCTAACTTTAATATGTCTATTGCACTGTTTGTAAAGGTTTGGTGCATGGTCAAACAAATAGCCCAACTTCAACTGCAGAAAATATACAATATTCCACTACCTACTTACCATAGATCTGTAAGTCCATAAATTATCAATGTACTATTTATAGCACAGAAGCAAGAGGTGACCATACCACCACTTTGTAAGAAAAAGATTAATTGACTGTATTCAGGGGATGGAGTGTGACGCTGCATTTTACTCCTCATTGCACTACCCTTCTCTCTGGTTATCTGCTTCAGTGATAACGATGCATCTGAGTGTGGTGATTGCATCTGGGTGCAATGATTCCACCCTGCTAAGCATTCAGGGAACAATACCGTAGCCATGGGCTAGCTTGAACAATACACTCAGTTGTGAGAGTGACAGGAAGATATAAGTCAATCATCTCGCCCCCATAAATAGTAGGTAGCCCAAGAGCCCTTTGAGCTCTCCTGGGTGGCATCTAGCTGCATTCCAGGACCTCCCCTTGAGCAGGGACATCTCTCAAGGCTACTCCTCTGGGATTAAGAGATTCCTTACCACAATAAAACCTCGGTAAGTGATATATAGCATGCTTAAACTTTGAATCTTTACTAAAGGTGTACTCAAGCTTAATTGTACACATAATCTTTCAAGATAAACTATTGTTTTATCTTGTCCTCCATGTAGTAAATAATCAGGTGTACCTTGCCATTGAATTCTTTTTCCTTAAAGTCTCATTTATTGTTTCAAACTTGAAATGCTGTCTTGTATCAATAAATATATTGTTACTTCCCTCTTGTGAGTGAAGTGCATAACTCCACTCCCGCTGCAGGGTATTGCACAAGCTAGCCCATGGCTATGATATTGTTATGTATTTCCACTGAACCTAGCTGATCCCCTGAAGCAGATAACCAGAAATAACTGGACATAAGAGCTGTGTTGATGAGGGGTAAAATGCACTGTCACAGTGAATCATAGAATCATAGAATGGTTTGGGTTGGAAAGGATCTTAAATGTAATCTAGTTCAAAACCCCCTGCCATGGTCAGGGATACGTTCTACTAGATGAGGTTGTTCAAAGCCCCATCTAAACTAGTCTTTGTAATGAATTACAGTAAATTACTGAAGATTAGTATTTACATTATTTCTTCATGCTGTAAGAGGCATTTTGAAAAAAATATTGGAAGAAATCACTTGAAATAGGTTCAGCTATGACAGATATCAATTGTGGTGATGGAGGCCATGTGTCTTGCAGGAGGCATTCAAAACCCTTGAGACCAATGCCTGCATCATTTTTCATCAGAAGCATGAGTGTCCCAAGTGCTTCTCTGCCCCAAGCTAAAATGAATCTTCTGCTTTTTCACACTGCATTTCACAGTTCTGAGTCTCTAGCACATCTCTGCTGCTTTGAGTCCTCTCCTCCACCAGTTCTGATTTTGCCAAGCCTAAGCAGAGAGAAAAGGTGGCACATACAGTTTTCAAAAAGTACTCTGTGCTAGCTTCAGAAGGTATAAATCAGCATTCCACCGCAATGGATTTAAACCCTTATCAGGTAATATTGATGCCTAGAGACGTTTGTTACTGCAGTTGATGCCATTTCAGCCAATCAAGGTTGAAAATAGGTAAAAGACAACAATATGTATTTATGTTTGTCTTTATGTTATTTAATACATGTATATTGGGCATGCATGGAGGATGTAAGAGTATTTTACTGCCATGGGCTTAGAAACATGTACACCCAAGTAGCAAAGCCATGAGTGGGATAGTTTTCTCAAATGCATGCTGCTAAGCTACTATTCACATAACACTTTATATTATGCTAAGGGCATGCTGCTTCTCCTAAAACTGGTACTTTCTCTGTTACAGAAGGATTTTGTCCTAAGCTTTCTGGCATTCCTTTTCGTATGCTCTGTGTTTTCTTCTCATCAGTTTGCAAGGTATAGTTGTTTCTGTTTTACAAAATATTTCCTGAGCAAGCATGGAAAGCATAGTTTAATTTTCCAAAGAGAGGAATTAAAGTTGTAATTGGCTGAAGTTATTCAAGATCATTGTCCTGGCTCAGCTAGGATAGGGGTAATTTTCACCAGGAGTTGGGAAGGAGCCACAGCCGCGCTATTTGATATCATGCTGACATCATGTTCAGGACCCTAGCACATGGAGTCCAAGCCATGGCTTTTGTCTCACCCAGCTGTCCTCACTCCGAATCTGTACATTTTATGCTCACAGTCTGTATGCTTTATATTTCTTGGTTTTGTACATTATTTATCACTGTTGTTGCTGCTGGTGTTGTTCTGACTGATGCTTTTGCATAGCTGTATTAAATTATCCTTATCTCAAGCCTCGGGGTTTGTATTTTCCAAGGGTGGGGGGGCAGAACAGCCGCGTGGTTTGGGTCCTGGCAGGGGCTAAACCACTGCAGCCTTTTTGACGCCCAATGTTGACAAAATCTGACCAGAGCATGTTAAAACAGTTTCTGTTAAGACAAAATTTTCTGTTTATATATTGTTTGAATACTGTATGTTCACAATGCTGGCCTATTCGTTTGCATGGTGGTGCTGTACTAATTCTTATATCCACTGTGTGTTCCCAGTGATGATGTTTATTACCTGTGGGAAATGAGTCAAGACTCTATTTGTGCTTTACTGGATACTGACCACTTATGATATGATTGTGTCACTGTTTGGGGGGGGTGAACTGGTACCTGTATGTGGCTTGGATGTTTGTTAGTGGTCTCACCCCATACATGGTGAGACAGGGGAGGGTAATTTGTCAGCCTTTGTGAATTTTGGCTATCCTTGGAATGTCCAGGCCAGCATGCTCTCACTGGTCTGTTTGCTGAATATCTGCCACATCTTGTTTAAGGTTATATGGTCCTTATCCAATAATATCACCCAGAGATCTGCCCTGAGGCTGGATAGTTATGAGTGGCAAGGTGTGTGGGAGAGCATGGTCAAGTGCTTGGGCCAGTGGTCACCCCCAATGTTTCGGAATTTCATTCCTGAACAAGTGCAGAGTCCTGATAAACTAGTCAAGCATTTAGAAAATGTGTATTGTCAACCTGGCAAATCCCGGGAGATACAAATCACTGCAATGTGTTGGGGACTTGCCCATGCCTACCATGTCCTCCTCAATGCTATTCAGTGCCCTTAAGGGGAAGAAAAGTTCTCTGAATCTGAAAACAAACCAACTGATAGTGCAGCTGAGCCAGAGAACCAGCCTGTGCAAGTATCAGTCACCCCTGTAAAGAAAAAGAAATATACGAAAAAATCAGTTCATATGGTGAGGGACAAAGCTGAACCAGAGCCATCAAAAGAACAGGAGGAAGAGCCAGAGGCCATCACCCAATCCCTATCCCTGAGTGAGCTATGAGATATGCGGAGGATTTCAGCTATCTTCCAGGTGAGTAGATTATCACCTGACTGCTCTGATGCTGGGATGGTGGAGCTGGTATTTTGGAATTAGAGGGGAAAGAGGCCAAACAACTAGGATCCTCGTCTAGGGAAGCAGGCATTGACAAGGCAATTGGAAAGCAGGTGCAAACCCTCAGCCCTTGGAGGCGACTCCTGTCAAGTGTAAGGGAAAGGTTACCCTTTCAAGGATGATGTCACATGTCAGCTCAGCAAGTAGACCAATATGGAGAGAGGTATTCAGTACCTCAGGAAATTAGCTGTGCTGGATATGATTTACAGTGATCTGAATGATGAGCAATCACCCATGGATCCAGATCTGGCCCACTGCACACCACCCTGTGTCAGAAGTTCCTGTGAACTGTACCACCATCATATACCAATTCATAGCCACTAGTGTTTTGGAGACATGGCCAGCGACAAAGTGGATGAAGTGGCTGGCCAACTCTGGCAATATGGAGGAAGTATCCTTTCCTCTCTACATGCCTGCATTTCAGCTGTGAGGGAACTGTCTTGGGAGGTCCAGAAAATCAAAGAGGACCTGTTTTGTTTTCCACCTGTACGAGACCATGTCTTGGCTATTAGAAGTAGACGCTTCCACACCCAAGAGAAAGATTGTGGAAGGTACACACGACGGGGCACCCTGTGGTTCTGCCTCTGTGACCATGGAGAACACATGAGGAGATGGGATGGAAAACCCACCTCAACCTTAGCTGCACAAGTACAGGAGCTGCAAGGGAAAACGATCATGAGAGGGGAGACTTCCAAGAAAAATGTCACTCCAGTTTCCAGTCGGAAATCTCCCAGTCAGAAGAGAAGGGCTGATCTGACATCTAACCCTCCCAAGGGGACCTCTAAGTCATTTTTACAGCAAGTGAGTGATTATGATCAGGATTAGAGGAACCCTGCCTCCAGCCAAGTGGAGGAAAGGGATAATTGGATTTACTGGATGGTGTGGATCCTATGGCCTGAAATGTCAGACCCACAAGAATACAAGGCTTTGGTGGATACTGTTGCACAGTGCACACTGATGCCATCGAGCTATAGCAGGGGCGAACTAATTTGTATCAGTGGGCTGACAAGGGGATCCCAACAGCTGACTCTTTTGGAAGCTGAAGTGAGTCTAACTGAGAAGAACTGTCATAAACATCCCATTGTGACTGGCCCAGACACCCTGTGCATTCTGAGCATAGGCTACCTCAGGAGGGGCTACTTCAAGGACCGGAAAGTGTACCGATGGGCCTGTGGTACAGCTACCCTGGTGGAAACTGAACAATTGCCCAGCTTACTCGGTCTCTGAGAGGAACCTTCCGTGGTGGGGTTGCTGAAGGATGAAGAGCAGCAGGTACCAACTGCTACCATGATGGTGCATCAGCGACAGTACTGCACTAAATGAGATTCATCACTTAGAAAGCCAGAAGATGATTAGCAAAACTAATTCACCCTTCAACAACCCCATATGGCCAGTGTGAAAGTCTAATGGTGAATCGAGAATGGAGATAATAAATCTAAATACAGAGAGGCCTGGCAGATTGACTACATCACACTGCCACAGACCCGTCAAGAAAAGCACTTTGTGCTTACGATGGTGGAAGCGACCACCGGGTGGCTGGAAACATATTCAGTACCCCACGCCACTGCCCAGAACACCATCCTGGGCCTGGAAAAGCAAGTCCTGTGGTGACATGGCACCCCAGAGAGGATCAAGTCGGACAAAGGGACTCATTTCTGAAACAACCTCATAGACACCTGGGCAGAAGAGCACGGCATCCCCTACCACGCACCAGCCTCCGGAAAAATTGAAAGGTACAATGGACTATTGAGGACCACAGTGAAGGCAATGGGGGGTGGAACTTTCAAGAACTGGGACACTCATCTGGCAAAGGCCACCTGGTTAGTCAACACCAGGGGGTCTGTCAATTGGGCTGGCCCTGCCCATTCAAAGCATTCACAGCAGTGCCAGCTGTTGGGAACCCCTGTCACCCCAGAGATGCAGATGGGTTTGCCCCCTCCATAGGTTCATGGCATCAGGGTGCATTGTGCGCCAGTATCTACTAAAGCCTTGTATTCTTGTGGCTCTGATGTGCCAGGCCATCGGATCCACACAGTCCAGTAAATCCGGTTATCCCTTTCCTCCACCTGGCC
>JAVFHW010051816.1:0-18857 GCA_032159205.1 Eurystomus glaucurus suahelicus | reverse complement strand
GAGAAAGCCAGTTTTGAGCTGTCTTGGTGCATCTTTATCCAGACAGAGAGGTGTATGAAGAGCTGTGCCTTTCATTCTCTGACTACACATAACAATGACATAACCCCATTCTCGTATCCTTGTAAGGAAAAACTGACAGGAGATACAGCTGCAGCACACTGAGAAGTTGAGGGTATGGTGTAGCACCATGTACTTGTTTTGTGTGAAGTAGTTTCTGGAGAATCCAAGGTACTTCTGAGTCTTGAGCTGCTTCCCATAGTCCAAGCACCGACTTGTGAAGAGCATGAGTGTGTACAGTAAATGTGCCATTGGAGTAGATGACATCTGTATCTGGGCATTTATTAACTCTGTGGATCTGATGACATATGCTGGAACTTCCATGGAGAACACTGAATTAATAAAAGCCAGTTGTGTGATCCCTCCAGGTATGCCTGGGATATTTAAGGGCCTCATATTCTTAGATAAACTCCAAATTAATTACAGTACTAGACTAAAAGAGAAGCCCATATAAAATTTACTACATTTTTTCATCGTTAAAAAAAAAAAAAGTCAATATCCGGTATTGACAGTGGTAGCTTTTGTTTACACATGTGGTCTAAGTTAGTAGCGTATATCTATTTTTAATACAGCTCTGCAGTAGCGTTTACTGCTTTAAAAATAAAAAAAACCAAAATTTAAAATTGCTACTGGAATCCATAAAGATAAATGCTGCAATATGGTACAGTTTTCAGGGGAGGTGAGTATAAAGATCAACATTTAAATCCATTTAAGAGTTGGAGAAATATGCATATCAGACAACATTGTTTTTACTACTGCATAAAATTTGGCAGAGATCCTGATGCATGTTTCTTGTCTAAAAACAGTTCACTGCCATGCACTTCAGATCATTTGGCTGTTGCATATGAAGTGCTTGTAAAATAAGGAAGCGTTCAGATCTGCCCCCCTCTTATATTTTAATTGCATCTTTGGGTAGAATCAAAGTTGTACATGTGTGCAAAGAGGGTTTTGGGGGGGATGGTGTCACTTTTAAATTCATTAATAAATAATGATGCGTTGATATTTTATGAATAATCCTTCCTTGTAAATTTTCAGTACAGTATAGGGGAATTGCATACCTAAGTGTATTATTTTTAAGCCACTTATAATGGATATGTTGTTCTAAGATTTAATTTTTTTTTTTTTTTTGGTAGCAGATGCTGTAAGTTCTAATAGTTTACAGCCATATGGTAAAGAAATGAACAAAATGTACTGCAACTTTTTGTTCATGTTCAGCAGCTGTCTTGTAGTGTTTTAATATCAAATACGCCTCAAACCTAGAAGAGGCATTTTTCTTTGTTATTGCTTGTGGTAAAAATGGCCTCAGAATGTCAGTCTCCATGCTTGTGGACTCAACTACTCTGAATGTAAATATATATATTATTTCCTTACAGAGTGTAATTTTGAACTCCGTCTGTCCTTGTTCTCATATGTTTCTTTTATCACAATGAGAGAATCCTCTGCTAGACAACTTACAAAAGTTATTTTTTATACTTCCATGGCCATAACAGTGAAATAAGTAAACTGACATTTGCATTTCTCATTTGCTGCATTTTGAAGTTTTGACCCATACCACAGGCATCTGCACTTTAGGGCATTTCAAGACATTTCAAGAACTTCTTCTAAAAAATAGACTTGCAAGATTCTTGCAATGAAACACAGAGGCTTCAGTGCCCTGCTTGGAAAACAGGGAATTTCACAATTTCTTGTCAGTTTTTCTAATTGTATTGAAAATTCAATTATACATAATAATACAGAACACCTTAAAATACACTGTTTATTGAAAAGTGTAATCCTAAAAAATAGAAAATCACCTTAATCCTTGATGCAAAAGTCTCTGACTGCATTGCCAGTACTGGATGAGTGTTTTGAGGAATTTTGCATGAGTTCAGCTCCTGCAGATGAAAAGAATAATGAGTGAGTTGGAGGCAGTAGGCCAGAGAATTTTGATTTTCCTTACTCATAGTACAAAAACAAAGGTAAATCAGAAGGCAGGAAATTCAAGATGAACATAGGAATTTTTTTTATTGTTCTTTGTGTGTTTTAGCTCTGTGACCTGTTTCTTAGGAAATTGTGAAACCTGAGAGTTTAACAAAATTCCACACTTCAGTTGTTATTTATTATCCAGAATATCCAAGGTTGCTACTAATTATGACAATATACACTCGTGGAAATTGTGTTTAAACCATGTGGTATGTTTTTTATTCCTACTTTTAACACGTATTGGGATAAGACCAGATGTGGCAATGACTTAGCAGCCATACTCTGATGCTCTTGGAAGACCTCTTTAAAACATCTAGTGCTGTCCCCTAGTAGAGGCAGGGGGCAAATTTAGGAGGATGTTGATTTCTCCACTTGACCATCCTTATTTCATTTGTAGGTGAATGGGCAACTACAAACCTGCATAAGACTATGAGAGTTTTACTCCAGTTCAGAAATTACTTTTTGCTAACATAACATTTTTGTCAACAAAATTGCTACTGTCAGTGGTAGTAGGATGTATATAGACTTAGAAACTCATTTGCTAAAGATTATCAGCTATACATGATGTAGAGTTGAGTATGACCACCTGCCTACCTAGAGGTTTTTCTAGTTCTCTAAGCCATTAAATTTCCTATAAATAGTTGTACAGTATAAAGTGTTTGTTATATGATCTTATGTATACTTAAGAAACAAAATACGTTAACATAAAAATATATTATTTTTAAACTGTACATGTATAATTAATCTTTTTTTTTTAAAAGGCTTAGTAATTTAACTCACAGAAGGGCAAAGGCGGAGTCTTACATTCAATGGGAGTTCCAGTTCTTAAAAAGATTTCCTTACTGCTTCGGCAGCAAAAGAGCAACCTAGTCCTATTTTTAGATTTATCCATAATGAGGATAGAAACACCACTCTGTATGTAACCTTTTAGTGGATTGTTACCATGAGTGTGTTTAATAAAATACATGTAAAAAGCATGTAAAAAGAGATGAGAGGTGTGGTCAGAAATTTTAGCTGCAAGGCGTTTTTAACACTGCATGGGTTCGTTGCCTTTACTGTTGCTGTCTTGCAGGTACTTAGCATTTATAGACATCATACCCTTGTAATTGAACTTGCATGAATCATTTATTTACTACACTGCACTTACGGGTAATATATGTCAAGGGAATTCATTTTTTATTACAGCTGATGTGGCTATTATGATGTCGTAATATATACAAGGATAGAGAAATAGCTTGAACAGAACTTCTGTCTCTTAAATCTGTGAAACAGAGCTGTCTACGTTTCTCTTATGGAAGCAGAAGTGCAAGACTTGGTGGTGTGGCATTCTGCTAACCCTTGACAACAGCTTTCTGGTCAGGAAAAAAATGTTTTATCCTAGATATGGGAGTGATAATATCTGCATTTAATTTGGTATTTAAAAAAAAAAAAAAAGACAAAATTTGGAGATTTGCCAAGAAAGAGTAACATATGCTGTTTTCCTGTAGGAGTTTAAATGAGAACATGTATCTTTTAAAGTTCAATTCTAAGAACTGACTTTTAAGGAAAAATATAAAAACATACACATTATGTTTGTTAAAGTAACTGAGCTGACTTGCCTGATTTCAAGTCTAATCTTTTGGTTTTGTTAGGGATATCACAAAATATCTCATTTCTACCTGCTTCCGAGCTGGCTGTTCTGGCTGGATTGGGGAGAGTAATCAAGCCAGTGCACAATGCCTACTGAAGGCTCCCCCCACAGAGAGCTTCCTAAATCTTTGGGTCTTCATGTCTTGGGAAGTCCAGTGCCTGAGTGAAGGAAGGGGATGAGCAAGTTCCTCTGTGATATGAGCAGAAAGTTGTTTGCTATAGACAAAAAGCAGCTTGTTGGTCAAGCTTAATGAAATGGAAAATGCTCCATGGATCACCTCTGTGCTTTCATATGGTATGCTACGATCAAGCAAATACTATGATATGTAATTAGAAGATGGACAGTGGACACTTCAGAAAATAAAGAGCTTTGTCAGCCTGTAGTTATATCTAGAATAGTTCCAATATCTTTTTGTGGATGTAACAGACTTAGCTACATACTTAAAAGCAAAGCACTGAAGTAGGAGCAACTTGGTTTTAGAATGAAGCATGAAATGGGTGTTTAGAGATAAAAACTGGCTTTTGAATACTCAGTGTCTTCTCGTGGTTTTTACAGTCCAGAGGAGATGGGCTCATTCAGGAGCAGTGAAAGGTTTGCTGCCTAAGAATAATAGATTTATGGTAGCCAGATCTCCAAAGAAGCATTTCCTTAAGTACAACACATAAATCCCTAAAAATGCTTTTGAGAAGGTTATTTTTGAGTTGTAATATCTCTGGTCAGAATGCCTTTTTTTCTGAGTAGCCCAGTGCTATTTTAATTGCTTAGTCAGATTTATTCTTTCAGCGCTCAGACTAAACTGCCAGAAAAACCTGTTTGATTTCCTTTAGTCTTTGTCTTGTGGAGGACTGGATTTCTCAGCTTAGGGTTTCCTGACTCAGATTTTAAAACATTTTTCTAGACAGGCATACAAGAAAATGTAAGTAAGAACTGTCATAAATAAAGGGATTTGAATAATCACAGAATCACTGTGGTTGGAAAAGACCTCTAAGATCATGATTCAAACTGTTACCTAAGTCTACCAGGCCCGCTACTACACCATATCCTTCAGCCACTATATGTAGAGGGCTTTTAAATACATCCAGGGATGGTAATTCAACCACTTCCCTGGGCAGCCTCTTCCAGTCTTTGAGTTTTACCTAATGTCTAGCCCTAAACCTCCACTGATGTAAATTGATGCCATTTCCTCTTGTCCCGTCAGTTGTGACTTGTGAGAAGAGACCCCACCTCCCTAAAACCTCTTATCAGGTAGTTGTAGGAGTGGTTGAGGGGCTTGGAGTTGTTTGGCCTGAAGAAAAGGAAGCTGAGGGAAGACTTTATCCCTCCCTACAACCTCTTTTCAGCCACTCCACATAAGATTCTCAAGACCCCTCACCAGCTTTGTTGACCTTCTCTGGACTTGCTCCAGCACCAAAATGTGTTTCTTGTAGTACTGGAACGGGTGCAGAGAAGGGCAACGAAGCTGGTGAAAGGGCTGGAGAGCATGCCCTATGAGAGCAGCTGAGGGAACTGGGTTTGTTTAGTCTAGAGAAGAGGAGACTGAGAGGAGACCTTATTGCCCTCTACAACTACCTAAAAGGAGGCTGTAGCGAGGCTGGTGTTGGTCTCTTCTCTCAAATTAGTAATGATAGGACAAGGGGAAATGGCCTCAAGTTGCGTCAGGGGAGGTTTAGATTGGATATTAGGAAGAAATTCTTCACTGAGAGGGTAGTTAGGCACTGGAACAGGATGCCCAGGGAGGTGGTGGAGTCACCATCGCTGGAGGTGTTTAAAGAATGAATAGATGCGGCACTTGAGGATATGGTGTAGTGATTAGAGAGATGCTAGGACAAAGGTTGGACTTGATGACCCTGGAGGTCCTTTCCAACCGTAATGATTCTGTGATTCTGTGATAGTGAGGGGCCCAAAACTGAACACAGCATTTGAGGTGTGACCTCACCAGTGCCATGTACAGAACCACAATCACTTCCCTAGTCCTGCTGGCCATACTATTTCTGATCCAAGCCAGGATGCTGCTGGTCTTCTTGGCCACCTGGTCACACTGTCTGGGTCCCTCTGCAGAGCCTTCCTACTCTCCAGCAGATGAACACTTCCGCTCAACTTGGTGTCATCTGCACACTTTCTGAGGGTGCACTTGATCTCCTTGTCGAGATCATTGATAAAGATGTTAAACAGGAGTGGCCCCAGCACTGACCCCTGTGGAACATCACTTGTGACCAGCCCCCAGCTGGGCTTAACTCCATTCACTACTGCTCTCTGGGCCCAGCTGTCCAGCTAGTGTTTGATTCAGCAGAGTGTACGCCTGTCCAGGCCTAGGGCAGCCAGTTTTTTTATGAGAATTCTGTGGGAAGCAGTATCAAAGGCTTTACTGAAGTCCAGACAAACAATCTCCACAGCCTTTCCCTCATCCACCAAATGGGTCCCCTTGTCATAGGAGGAGATGATGAGGTTCATTAAGCAGGACCTGCCCTTCATGACCCTCTGCTAACTAGGCCTGATCACCTGGTTGTCCTGGGCACCACATTTGCTAATCTCCAGTCCTTTGGGACCTCCCCGGTTAGCCAGGACTGCTGATAAATCATGAAGAGTGGCTTGGTGAGCGCATCCACCAGCTCCTTCAGCACTCTTGGATGTAACCCATCTGCCCCCATGGACTTGTGTATGTCTAGGTGATGCAGCAGGTCACTAACCATTTACTCTTGGATTATGGAGGCCTCCTTCTGTTCCCCATCCCTGTCCTCCAGCTCAAGGGGCTGGCTACTCAGCAAACAACTAATCCTGCTATTAAACACTGAGGCAAAGAAGTCATTAAGTACCTCAGCCTTTTCCTCATCATTAGTCACTAGGCTAGCTTAGAGCTCCATCTCTTTTTAGGAGAAAGCTTGCTGCTCTGTTTAGTTGCTGATGTGGTAGTCTATACTTCAGTAAAATGTAGAGCTCATTGAGAGCCAACCCTCAATTTAAAACAGAGAGACAAGGTCTGTATTCCTGTTCTTATCCAATGTTCACACCAGTGTACAGGGTGTCTGTTGCTGAGTGTTGTTACACAGACATGATGTCCATTTTACTGTGCATATAGTGATAGCTCCTTAATGTTTATTGTAAGTCTACGGTTGTCTAATACGTACTTTTATAAAACCTTACATGTTCATTACTAAGTAGTAGCAACGGTATTATAAGCTTTACATATATATGCTTAACAGAGGTTTGTGGAGCAAGTCTAGTGGCTGAATCTCCTGAACACTGCTTATGTTGATTATATTATGTTCCAGAAATGCATCTTCTCAGTAAAATCAGTAGATTTTGAATCAGAAGACGTTTTTGGAAAGTTTTGGTGAAAAGAGCAGTTTTATAAAATTCTAAGTACCTGGAGACAGCCTAACATGAAAAAATGCCAGAACACTTTAGATTGAAAAGAAACTCCTAGGCCTTTCACTTATTTATTATAGATATTGCCATAGCTTAACCCCAATAATTACTTCAAAATAAAAGAATGATTTTTAATGTGAAATGTTTAATGTAAAGTGAAAAATCTAGAGAATCTTTCAACTTTTTTCAGTAATACTTTAGTTAACCTACTAGGTACAATAATAATTTATGAGAAAGACATTAAGACATCATCTGAGAAGCTGAGGTCAAGTATGTACTTATTTGATTTCTTTAGCAATCGAATCGGGCATGTAAGATACTTTCTAACCATTATTTAGTTCCCAGTTCAGATTTGATAATTTTTCACTTTTATTTATGGCAGTTAACTATGTTAAAGATCCACTGCCAGTGTGTCTAAAGTAAAAAAAAAAAAAAAAAAAAAGCAGTTTTTCTCCAAAGGAAGGCTAAACCCATCTAAAATTCAAAACAGATCAATCAGATGGTTCATCAATAAGTATATAACATCTTCTGCAGTGCTACATGTGACCTGAGGCTTTGGGAAGCATGAGCTCACCCTGAGGTAGACAGACAAAGCACAGCTGAGTTATATTCTCTTCTTAAAAGCAAAGATTGTCTTCTAATTTATTGAAGCAAGAGATAATTAATTTTCATATTCAATACAGAGAGCCAAAGAGTTTAATTCGATGTTACCATCCCAAAATAAAGGTTAAAGCTAGACATTGAGAAAGCAAGAAGATGTATAACAAAGTAAAACTGAACTCTGGGGATCGTCAGACTTGCACTCAAAAGTTCATGGAGAAATCTGTCTACAGATGGTTGCTAACTCTCATGTTACCAAAAAATCTTTAAAAAACAAAATCTCCATTCCAATTTTGTTTCACCCTCTAGGAAAAGATCAGGAGTATAATTTTTATTTTTCTTCCTTCCTTTCAGTCTCCTTATGGAGAACTGCAATCTTTTAGGTGATAATATTGCCAAACTGTGTTTCCACATAGCTGAAGATCTTGATTGCAGAATGGTGCAGCTCTTATGACTACAAACCTCACATTTCTCTTTTCATGTGTCTTATCTTTTTGAGTGCATCCATGCCGTTGCATACCAGGTTTCTGTGACAGTATGTTTTATCAGCTTAATGGGATAGGTTGTGGTGCAGGCCCTCTATATCTCCAGCCTAAAGGTAATTCTCTTCCTTCTGCTGCCATCCTTTTTTGCGAGTGGAGAATGTGCAGAGATTGCATCTTATTTGTCAGAGCTTAGAAGCAGAGACAAGTAGCAGATCTATGCTAAACACACAGTTCTTATTTCACTTTTAGAAGCTTAAAAAAAAATATTATTACCTCTTTTGGAGGCTTCTCTGGCACAAGATCTTCCTCACTGTAGATATTTTCTATCCAACACCGACAGCTTATTTTATGTGTAATCTATATTCCATTTTGATGGAACAACTGGATGAGGGACAAATTAGGACTCAGGCTGGACTGGAAAAGCAATGCCAATAATTCGGGGAAGTCATTTGCAGCATTGCTAGAAAACCCTATAACAGCAAATTGTCTTCTACTTACGGACCCAGTTTAGTTGCACTTTGTTTTTGGCTGAGATCAAGGCTTCTTCTTGCTTCTTCTTTTGGCCTACTTCGTGTTGATGTGAAGTGTGGGAGTAACTGTGCCCATAATTTTCCCTCTCTCCAAATAAGTAACTGCCTGGTTGGCAAGTATTAACAGATAATCTGAAAAAAAAAATATGCAGAAACTCAATGTTTCACTCTAATTTGCAAGGTGTCTTCAAATAACATGCATAGCTTGGATAGTTTAACATGATTCTGAATTGAGCTTTCTGTGTAGGAAGTGAAGTTTTGTCAGACTTGTGCACGTTAAGTGCGTGTAGATTCTCCTCCCTCTCCCCCATTTTTAATTAAACATCCAATCTTGTTTTCTGCAGACAATTCTCTGTGTAGTTTATGGTAGTAAATTATATTGGTAGTCATTGTTTTGTTGTGCAATAAGCTATTGCTAATTGGAATTTCCTCTTTAATAGACTCTGTTAAGAATTATGTTAAAATAATTGCTGCCAGAAAGCACAGCACAGAACTCTTAATTACTGGCTAACAGTTCTGTCCTTCAGATCCTTCCTCCAAGCTATGCTTTCATAGAGCATGTGCTTTTAATTTCAATTCAGCTCCATAAAACTCAGGAGAATCTATTGTCTATCAAAGCCAAACTCTTAATAACAAAGGATTTGTCACAGCAGATCAGACCTCAGGTCTCTGTAGTCTGGTGCCGTGCCTCTGGCAGTGGCTGTTTCTTGATCTTTTAAAAGAAGGTAAATCTCTTCCCAAATTTCTAATGTATCTTATCCATTTGTGTAACACTGCACATTTCTTTCTAAACCTTGTAGTTCATTGTCTTACACCCTCAAGCATGAGATTTGATTACCCTTATTATCCTAGCTTGCGTAGCTACAAATTTTATTAACAGTCATATAGTTATTTCATTCTTTTAAAAAAATGTAGCTATGGTTTTTATCTCAGTGACCTGATCTGGCAGCCTGTTCCATTGACTATGTAAAAGAAATGTTTCTTTATATTGTTTCTGCGTTTACCATTCTTTCATTTAAAACTCATTTTATGGGATAGAGAAAAGAGAAGAACCTGATCAGATTTTAATATAGCCTAGCTAGTTATGAATATCTATATGAAATTCCCTTTAAGTTTCATATAATTTTGGTTGCTATGAAGTTCTGAACTTCGTTATTTCTTCTATTCCCTTGTATTTGTTGGTTCAGCCTCAGAAGCAATTGAATATTTTTTCTCTGATTTTTTTCCCAGTTATTTTTTAACTGGACTTGGTGGTGGACATTAAAATTTACCTGTTGTATGATCTGAGGCCTATATTATTTAATTTCACATCTCTCTACTGATTTTCATAGCCAAAACTCTTTTGCCATTTTTCCTCATGGTGCAAAGACATCTGGTAAAAGAAAAAGAATATGTAGTCTGTCTTCTGAAGCATTTTACTTTTAAGTTAATGACTGTAGAATAATTATGTATTAAAAACAACTGAAATTGATGGTCTTTCCATCCTTTCAACAGATCTTTCATGTCTGATAATCAGTATGTGATACACTGTGGGAATTATGTAGACTGTTTATGGACTTTCTTTCTAATTTGCATTAACTTGTATCTGTTTAAGCTAAGTTTAATCAGTGATTGTGATAGATGCTTGCTCTTACATATTTACCTGAAAGGAAGAACTTAGTTTCTATCCTTAGTGTATCCAGAGGCAAATGGAATGACCACTTCTTATGTAGCATATCTGCAAAAAACTTGCTCACTTTCTACTTTTCCCTTTGAAAAAAGTACTTTACAGTCCCACAGTGTACACTGAGATCTATTTCTTCATATTTTGCCTCCTTTTTCCTAATGAACTTTTATTTTGCTTCTTGTAGTATCATTGTGTTTCTTCAGCTATTTGAAGATAGTAATTGTAAAACTTAGCAATATTTACTTAAAAAAAAAAAAAGAGCTTGCATCGCCATGGTTTCTAACTTGTTGTGCAGTTCTATTTCCAGGTCATTAATAAATAGTGCTCATTTCCATCGCAGCCCTGGGAGCATTCGCTCTTACAATTTCTTCTTTTTGAGGGGCAGCTGTTTGCCATTAGTCATTGTTTCCTATCACTTAACAATTTTTGAATCAATTCCAGGACTCTATCAGTTGCCCCACAGTGATTTATTTTCTTTAATAGTCTGTAATGGAGGGAACTTATGGACAGCTTGTTGAAAACTCATACAAATTAAGTACCTTGGGTCGTTGAAGCTACTTACTCCAGCAACTGTTTCTAAAAGAGCTCAGGAGGTCTTATTCCTTGTTTTTTTTTTATTGGCATTGAGGACGTTCTGAGAGTAACTCAGATTATAGCGTGTGTCACAAATATTAACCTCCGGTTTGCATATCTCGCTACACTTTGCATAGGGGTGCATGCACACCCTTGGGCTGGTGGCCGGTGGGACCTGGGACCTCCTCGGCCCCGGGCGCTGTCCGTGGTGCTGAACCGCCGCGGCACCGGCGCCTCCTGTTGCCCTGCGTGGGGTCTGTGGTCACGGCTGGAGCCCTGCGGTCCTGCGCAGCCTCTCCTGCAGCCTTACCAGGGAGGAACCCGCACGCTTAGTATTCAGGCTGGCAGAAAGGAGGGCTAATATAGCAGAGCACTATTTGAAGTTCAGCAAACGTGCCCATTGGCAGCAATGAGGTTACGAACGAGGTGAGGTTGAGATGGGGGCTGTTACCAGGCAGTTACTCATGGAAATAGTCACTCTTGGGGATGCAGGTGCTGAATATGGAATAATTCAGTGTTAGATCAGGTTCTGATTCTAAAGAATTCTGTATATTTAAGTTATTCATTTTAAAATTAGGGCACTGGGTCTTGTTAAAATAAAAGTAAACTGGATAGATGGCTTTCTAAATGCAGATGAACTGATTATCTGCTGATATTTTTCTATGTAAAACTCCAGCATCATTGCTGTCTTATCTTTGAATCAGTCTTACTGCCAAAACTGATGGCCAGAACAATAGAGATCACTCTGGAGCAGGAACTTCTCTCGGAATCCAGGTTTTATCGCGGCTTTAACTGGCAAAGACTGCTATTCATACTGTCACTCACTGATGCTACATAATGGATGGTGACTGCCTTGCACACCATAGATAACTCACCAGATTAGGAGCTGGATTTAATTTCACACACTCAGATGACCCTCAAACCACCCAACCTCCCCAAGCAAAACAAAATATCCAGCAACAACAGAAGATAAATCATTGATGATTTAGGATGTATGAATGTGTGACTTCCATTTTCATGTTGATTATCATTGAGAATGTTGGCATACCCACTTTTGATTAAGGCTGTTAAATACTGTTTCCCCATAAAAATTATGACGGTATAATCTTATCTGTAATTTTCCCACAAGCAAGTAGCACACAAACCACAATCTGTGTGCGCTTGCAGTGGTTATTTTTTATTAACATGAAATAATGATTCCAGATTTTATTCCCTTTGTATGTGTGAAACATGCCATAAATTAACAAAATACATGCATGTATTTACTACCAAAAGTGCATGGTATTTCATGTTTCATGATTTTTCATGAGTAGGCCTGTAGAAATAATCTGAAGGTGGTGTCAACAGTACAACATGCTTGATAGGATACAGTCAGCAAAAATTATACTGACAATAATAGCTGCCATTCAATCACCATCATAATTTTTCCAATTGTTTCTGACCTGATGAAAAATATCCTTAAAGTGAATAACAGACTCTTTTTCTTGTATATATATTTAAATAAAAAAAAAAAAAAATTTTCTTTGATTTTTTTTTTTTTTCTGTAAAAGAATTAAAAAATGTAGGATATGTAAGGAGAGGAACCCCTTCGGTATGTGATTCAGAGCTTCTCCTCTGAGTCATTGCTATTTATGTAACTTTTTAAAATCACAAATCAAATTGCAAAAGAGCTCCAGGGACACCATTTTGTAAGACTAAGCAGACAGTGTCTTCCCAGTCCTTTTTCTTGTCCTGGGAATTGAAGTGTGGACTAAGAGAGGCTGCATATAGCTCACTCCTTCCAGCTGGGCAGAAGAAGAGGGGCTGTTGTGATATGCAGCTTTTATTCACTGCACCTGCCTCAACCTACCATCTCCTAGAAGAAAAAGGAAATACACTGCAGTCTCTCTTTAGTTGCAGTAAATTGCTTCCTTCCTCTGTCACAGTAATGGAAAGAATTCTGTTTGAATCACAGTTCCTTCCTAGGACTCATCCTGGACTGATGCTATGGACTGCTTATTGTGTGTCTTGAACAAAAGAGGCTTGTGTTCTCCATTAATTCACATTGAAGCTATAGGACTTACTTCCTCCAGCAATAAAAATAGTGTATATGTACATTATCTAACTAAAGGCTTAACGCTTCATATGCATAAAAATGATAAAAAATGGTTTTTATGTGTCATGCAAATGGTAAATGTGCATTTCAGGTACATGTTTAATAGATCCCCCATTGATCTTCTCGAGCAAGTAATTGCTCCACAGTTAAATGATCCAAGTTCTTTTTTTTCTTCTGTGTTCAATTTAACTAGTATTTAATTTAACCAGGTACAGTGATACCCTGCTTGGTCAGGATGTTGTGTGCCTATTTCAATATACACATGTATTTATTTATTTTTGTCCTGATAAATGCACATTTTATCTACAGGAGTTTAAATGAAATTGCACTTGCAATTTGTTCCAGCATCTCTCAACTACAGGAACACAAAACTCAGCCTTTCCCCCAGCCTGTTGGGGATGGATGGCTGCAGCTCATCCTTTCTTTGCTAAAAACTAAAGAGGTGTTTTTCTTTGTATGCTACTTAGGGCAGCCGTGGCTCCCTCTCAGCTCCTCTGTTGCTTTGACAAAGGCAGCTGGAATTGTGTTTTTCATTTCAGGCCACTCTAAGTACTATCTTCCAGTGTTACATTATAGCATATTTTTTCCAAAATGTCACATCATAATATTTCCACAAAACTATCCTGATCAGAAACACTAGGCCGTGGTTGGCTCCTTCCTGTTGTTTCTCTGGGGTCATGGTGGCTTAGAGAGAGGATTGTGGTGATGCAGGGCTTGTCTATCAAAGAGGATAGTATGATCTTAAATTTGCTTAAAACTCACAGTTTCTAACTTCTTTTTTGGGTGGTGTTTGAGACCTGTGCCTAACAATGTATGCAGTACAAGATGGGTGAAATACCAGCTGTTTATACTGGATGGTAGTGTACCTTTCAACCTTGAAAGCCTATGGTTTGATCTAGGAGGCATTCTAGGTGTCTTTAAGGATATCATACACTGCTGAAGGCAACAAAGTATTTAACAGAGTAAGAATTGATGGGGGGGGGCTGGGGGGGGGGGGAGAGGGTGTGATGAGAGTGGTTTATTAAGGACCTGCAACAGCTTCTCACTCTTTGGCATATCTGACTTGAGAAGGCTTGTCTTCCTCCTCATTATCAGTAGTGGATAAAATATCTTCATTGCTTCACTGCACCCTTATCAAGTTGGGAGTGCTGAAGATCTAGTAGTCTGAGTGTGTTGTGCTGGAGCATGCAAGCAGTATGCAGAGTTCAGTGAACCTTTAAATTGTAAACGGCATATTCATTTTCATCTTTGTGAGGAAGGTCTGTCTTTTGCTGCTCCTTAATTCTTTGTTATTTTGGGGGTTCTTGTTTGGGCTTCTGTGGCACTCCTAAACTCTCCCTGACAAATCTTTTTATACAGAGAATTCATTCTTCCCTGTGGTGGCAGTGTAGTGAGTTGCCCAGTGGATGCACTAATTCTTCCAGGTGATCCTAGACTAGATGCATTTTTGTTTGGTGATGACTTTGAAAATTTTTTTCATGTATTTGCTTCTTTTCTTCTGTTTGGAAAACGATAGGAGGTTGCTACTATGCAAACAGAAAAAATCCTTGTTAAAGAAATGTGAGTGGATGTGTTTTTCAAATTGTGACTACATTTAATGTAAAATTAGTAAATTGTGTTTCTGTCTCTGCCCTTAATATGATCAGCAAATGAAGGGGATAAAAAAATATCTCTTCTGGATATTAAGCTGCTTTCAAGCATTCTTTATTCTTATGCAAACTAAAATTGTAGTAAGATGAGCTAACTACATCATTAAAAATGTCTACTGGAGAGAAGGTAAAACAACTCAGAATTAAAATAAAAGATCTATTCAACCGGGAATCTTACAATCAACTGAACATATTTCTAAGTACCAAACATTACTTTTTGAAAGAAAAACTTTTATTCTAAGCTTTTTCTGAAAGGCTGTTATGCATGTGGGTGTGTGTGCATGTGTATATACAGATATATAAAATACACACACACATACATAGACACCAAGGATAGTCTCCCTAGGTTCTTTCTTGCTTTGAAGATGGGAGTTGCATTAAAATAAAAATTCCATTCGGTTTATTATCTCCCCAGCTGTCTGTGCAGACCATGGGGTTGGCCTGAGAATATTCTCATTACATGTGCTGAAGCAGTTAGTCAGTGATTGATGCTGTATTAATTCACAGCAGAGGCGCTTTGCCTTTGTTACCGAACATTAGACAAATTAGTTCTTATAAATTCACATCCCACCCCCACTGCATCCATGCTCTGCCCTCTGGCTGGTTAGTATTGCTAATAACCTTCATTCAGAGCGAACTGAAGCATTAGGAAGGAGGAGTTTGCTAAAGGAAGGGGCAGAAAACGGACAGCAGCCGCTGGGGTCTAACAATGCATTAGAGGGCTCTAGTCATTTGCTGGCACAGCTTAGGACAGTAATGACAAATGATCTTTTCATTGTCAGACCTCCCAAATTAATTTTCCCTCCCACTTTTCATGAGGCCACATTCATCACATAGATTGTGTTAAACGTACTTTTGACAGGACAGAGAAAGATGAGTAGTGAAATAATTTGATTCTAGTAGCTTCTTATCTGGGGAAGTAAACCAGTGGGATGATACCTATACAGGTAAATATTTCTGTAAATGTTCCTGAGATAAATCTGCATTAAGATTTTTCACATCTGGGCATAGGGTGAAGCACAAATGAACGAGTGAGAAAACATCTTTGACTGTTCCTACTGACCTGGGAGTTTTTTTGTACGGAGGCAACCGAAATAGTATACAATTTATGTTTCTAATACTATGTAGAGAATAAAATTGCCATTTTTTAATTATCTTCTTTGAAGTTAATTAGTCAGAGATGGTTTTCAAGTATGCTTTTATAACTCCTCATTAAGTTTTTGCTGTACGCTGTCTCTTTTTGGCCATTTGGAAAGATGTGGAAAATTATGTTGTATGGAGGATAACCAAGAGATTTGTCAAGGTCAGGAGAAGAACAGGGAGTCAGGGGAATCCCAGCACAATCTAGCTGTCTGAAATATCCTGCTTATGGCTGGATTAAGTCACATTAATTGACCGTAAAAGCAAAATATTTAATGCTTGAGTACGATTGGAGTTGATGTAAAGATTCTTGTGCAGCAAAATGCAGAAAGTGTGCTTACTACAAACCTGTCACTAACATTTTCGGGGTAGGATTGCCCCTCTGTATTTTTCTTGTGTTTGTTAGCCCTAATGAACGTAACTGAAAGCTAGAGCTGTCTGGCCACAAACCGTATTCGGTGCAAGATGCCTTACTGTTTGCCCAGGTCCTGCACAGATCTAAGACTGCTTGGCCTTTCTTCATTCCCACCAGCACTGGCCATTGTTAAAGACATCCAAAATGTCTTTATCCATTTTGCACTTTTCTTTCGTTGACACTTCCTTGATACACACCATCCAAACATCTACAAACATTTTTCTGCTGGCTTCCTGATCTATTGCTGACATCCTGTGTAGGGCGGCTTGTTATTCTCCTGGAATCTCACTGCTCATTTTTGCTAGGATCTGATGCTGATTGCATGTGAGCCGCACAGAGCTTCAGGTGTGGGGCAATTATGAATTAAATATACAGAAGCACTTTTCTTCAGGGAAATACCATTCACAGGTTGTGCTGTTTCACTCGTCTCTCTCCACTTCTGCTCCTGTACCTGCGTATATCACTTTGGAATTCTTTGGTATTTAGTATAACATGTTGGAGAGACATGCTTTAGTAAATCTTATATATGTATAAATATTGACATAATTCATAGTTTAGCAATTAACACTGAATGTTATTAACACTTGTAGTCAGGCTTTCTGTCCCTGCTAAGTCTTCCATGCTGTTTTTCAGTAATGGCACCTGTGTTGCAAGGGAGGTGGAAAAAGATTGAGCAGAAAAGTTCCCATGATCTGTACAGGTTGTGTGTTAATCACTGAGTTACTTAGCAGACAAAATCTTTGAACTTTTAATATTGTAAAAATAGCTTCTAATTTTTGTTCAGGTACATTTGGAAGGATTGTGTTATGAAGACCATTGTATTTAATGCATCATTTAAGAAGTATGCATATTACAATACATATTTATGATAGAGATCAAAAACATTTTTGTTTCCTCTGTTTTCCTTCAAAGTTATAGAAAAAAAAAATCTGTTATATTGTCATAGACCAACAAATACTCCAGCATTAATTCTGTGTTGCATTATTCTTCTGCTGGTGACAACTAGATAATACCACATTAATGGATGCAAAACGTATGTTTACCTTTATGCATAGCCACAATATTAAACAATAAGCCTGTGAAGCCAAGGAAATGGAAATGAAAATAGCTTCCAGGCAAATTAATAAAAGGGTGGCAAAACAGAATTAGAGTGAGATGTTCACTTACTTTAATGGTCATTGTCCATCTTCTAGCCAGAAAAGATACAGTGCAGAAGCGATCCCTGTGAAACTTGTCTGTTTTATTTTTCTTTTACTGGGGAAGGAGAGGTGGGTGTGGGTGTGCTGGGATTTTCTGAGGTGGAAGGAAGCATTCTGATGTCTGTCTTGGACTTCTCCTGTTTACTTTCTTATGTAATTAGGCAGACCAGATTGATATTTAGTCTTGTTCTGACAACAGTAAATTAGGCTTAACTCTTTAATTACAATGAGAAGGAAATCACCTTTCTGATATCCTTCAATTAGCTCAAACAGCTGTTAAGGTATAATTAAAATTTCACATGGATCATTTGAGGTTTTGGAATGTTTCCATTTAATATAAAAAAACATTTGCATACATGCATTTGCTTTTCAACAACCTTTTCTAATCTGTCGGTGCTATACCAGGAATACTGATACTATATTAGGCAATATCTTTCTGGCTTTATGAATAGACAGCTGGTTCTAGGAAAATGAAAAATGGATATAGAAGAAGGTGAACAGAAAATATCAAAACTCCAAGGTGTGCTGGAGCTAGCTCAAAAATAAACAGATTTTTTACCATCTTCTTTCTATTTTCCTGTACTCTTTGAAATTCTAATACGGTCTTTAAAACAGGGAGCAGTACTGTTTGGAGATGAGCAATAACCTGAACACATATCTCCATTCTTCTGTCGCAATCACTTGCATCTTTAAAGCACCCAGACCTGTAGATATTTTGATTTAAATAACTGTGAAGAAATATTTCACATCCTTAAGAGAATTGTATTCTGATCTTAAACAAAAAAAAATCCTAAAATACCACATTTTACTCCATGGATAAAAGTCTGCTTTTATAGTAGCTCTTGCTGCTGTCTGCATCTAGATGCTCAGCCAGTGGTGAGGACCTCAGCAGTGTGCAAGAATGGATTTGATCAGCAGTGGCCAACACTGTTAAAAACTTACAAGAAGATGTTTTGGATGTTTCAAAGTGAGTTAACCAGACACTGAATTGGACTGTTCAGCATGCTAAGATAAGGAATGGTCTCCGAACAATTTGTTGCTTCTAAATTACGTGGAACAGTAAGTTCAGAGAACATCACAGATGGAGAGATTTCCAAGTATGAGAAAAATAGAAAGAACATCGTATGTTAGATAGCTTTTAGTGATTCTCCTTTTTTTCCTCTCAAGTCTCAGTACTTTGCTAGTGGTGTAATTTATTGTGACTTGAAGATACTTTACCACGTTCTGAATTTGGGCTTGTGATGGATTGACCCTGGCTGGGTGGTGGACACCAGGTGCCCACCGATGCTGCTGTATCACTCCCCCTCCTCAACTGGACAGGGCAGAGAAAGTATAATGAAAGGCTTGTGGGTTGAGATAAGGACAGGGAGATCACTCAGCAATTACTGTCATAGGCAAAACAGACTCAACTTGGGGAAATTTGTTTAATTTATTACCAACCAAATTGGAGCAAGGTAGTGAGAAATAAAAAACAAATCTTAAAAACACTT